>CAHIKZ030004932.1:3285000-3372500 GCA_903632075.3 Acanthosepion pharaonis | reverse complement strand
GTGTTGTTTTATTTCCATTTTTTGGATACCCTATCCAGAATTTTCTTGTTTTCAATTTCAAATTTTTTTCTGTTCAAGGGCTTTCCTGGTCTTTTGTAGAATTTTCAAATTTTGGTTTGGCTATGTTTTGAATCCGGGAGAAGCCATTCAATTAGTAGGCAAGTTTTTTTATTTCTGGTTTTAATTGAACATTTTTTCTTTCTGTCTGAATGGTTGTTCCCATAGAAAATCTTCTATTTCTTAAACATTTGTGTTTGCTTAAATTTTTAAAGTTTTGCCTATTTGTTCCTCTATCGTGAATTTTTTATTCTTTCTGAATTTAATCAGTATTTTTTCCATTTATTATTATTTTGGATTTGGATGTATGATTTTGCCTTTCCCTAGATTTCTTGCGCTGCATAATCATTTGTTTTCAGACTTTAGAGTCCAGTCCTCAACCAGAGACCTAAGGGTTTATTTGAAATGGATATCATGACATTTGTCCACGTTGTTTCATCTGTTCAGTTTTATCCTTGGCATTTTTTCATATCTTTTGCTGCAATTAGTTGGTTCTTGGCTTCTGGTTTGAAGAAAAAAGAACTTTTGAAGATCACACATGTTTTACATAGATAAAAATCCAGCCATCCATGTAAGGTGTGGGCTGTATTTACCAATTCTGGCTACAGACCAATTTCTTTACGTATTTCGGTTAAGGCATGGATGCTACTTATATACAGGAATTTCTTGTTTTAGAATCTTTTTGTCAATAGAGTTTATTCAGATATTTGAAACTATTTTGGAACTGGGATTTTAAGTTAATTGGCCAACTGTTCAATTCGAGTTTTCCAACCCTTCTTCAACTGAGTATTTCTTTCATTTTTTATCTTTATTTCTTATGGCTTATATTTTTGAAATTGATTTCAATGTCCTTGCATTTTTTGATAGTTTTTTAGCACTTTATCAAAATTTCTTCAAAGACACATTACAGTCTGCAGGACTTCCACCATGTACAATTTTAAGTCATGAGAAGGCACATTTTCTTTTCAAGCTTTTGCGGTCTCTTATTACGATGTTGGTTAATGCTATAAGTGCGATTAGCTTTGATTATTCTGTCTGTGTGTATTTATTAAAGTCCCATTTTTCCATTGTTAATATGTAGTATTTCCGTAACCAGGTCTGGGTGGTGTTCATGTTGGAAGACTTTCTTGCCAGGAATGTGGTACCTTTCCGTAAAAATACTAATTTTTTTTCCATTTTTAATGCAGATATTGGCCCATTCATCCTCGATGCCCTTTTTTATATTCAATGGCCGCCAGTACTTTGGTTTTAAAATAGATGATAAAGATGGTCAATTGTTTCCGGATATTTATCACAGAATCTGCATTTTTTAGTTGGACTAACCATAATTTTTTCAGTATGTGTGCTTTTTAAATAGTTAGCAAACATTGGTCATTATCTATTCCTGTAAGAATAAAACCTTCGGTTTCAGGTCTTTTAACCCTTCACGATTGCACAATCCAATCTGCCTCTTCGATGGTTATTTAGGGTGACTCTACATTTTTCCAGAACTTTTTAGTACAGACAGACAGAATAAAATTTCTTTGACCGGTTTGAAGAGGTTTATCCTAGCCATCTTTTCTGTATTCTTTGGTCAGTTGTATTGTTGCTTTATTTTTTCTTTAG
This sequence comes from Acanthosepion pharaonis, assembly GCA_903632075.3. Taxonomy (NCBI): domain Eukaryota; kingdom Metazoa; phylum Mollusca; class Cephalopoda; order Sepiida; family Sepiidae; genus Acanthosepion; species Acanthosepion pharaonis. Next base: position 3,370,838 of record CAHIKZ030004932.1, on the reverse strand, counting down.
TTGATTTCATTTTTCCTGAAGTTTTTGCGACTCTTCTGCCTTTTCTAGTTCTTACATTTATTATTATTAGTATTATTAATTATTCTATGTTCAATTTCTTTTTTCTATTTTTCTTTTCAAGGTTCTTCATTCTGTGATTATTTTGATTCGTTATTATTATTATTATTATTATTATTATTATTAATATTATTATTATTATTATTATTATTATTATTATTATTAATATAAATTTGGTTAAAGACCAAACGAAAGTTTTTTGTTAAGGGCTTTTTGTTTGTTTTTTTATATTTCAGATCATTTTCTTGGTCTCAGGTGAAAGTTTAAACTATACGACGCCTAAGCTCTTTCGGCCTTCTTAAAGCCATTATTAAAGTATTTATAATCACATATACAGTGTAACCCGGATATAAGAGAGATATTCTCTGGTCCCAAATTAGAGCCTGTGTTAATGTATATAAAATAGACCAAACCCGGATATAAGAGACTTCTTCTCCGGTCCCGACAACTCTCTTATATCCGGGTTACACTGTATATCGGTTTATATACCTATACTGACATCCGCACACGAATCAGTTATACACATAATCAGAAACTGATAACGTGTGAACACAAACAATATATATATATATATATATATATATATATATATATATATATATATTTTACACAGATGTTATATTTATAAACATAAACTGCTCAGTAATGCACGCAGAGCATGTGTAGCGATCGAGAGATCTTGCAACACTAAAAAGATATTTGCTTCATTTTCCCAATTGTCCTTTTTGCTCAAAGAATCTCTTTCTGCCATACCGACATGATGACCTCAGCCACATTCAAGCCTTCCATCCCAATAAATAAATAACCGTTCTCATAGCACAACACGCAACCTAGATAAAGAATAAAATATATTTGAACTATTCTTCCTTGCCTATCTCTTTATTTAGTTTGCGTACATCGAGGGAAGAAAACAAAATTAATCATGGGAGTGTGAAGATATGGCAAGGTAGACATGGAAAGATCTCCCACGAAATTAAAAATAAGGAGAAAGAAAGACAGACAGAAAAAAATAAGAAAAACAGGCCGCCCCTTCTTGTCGGAAAACACATCAAATTTCTTCGTTGCTATCACATTTCCCATTTGTTTTCTTTTGTTATATATATATATATATATATATATATATATATTCATTATTGGTTTTTTACCTTCTTGCATATGAAGATGATCTATATTTAGCTTTTATTTATTTATTTTGTGGTCTGCACACGATTCTTTCTCTGGAGTGGCGTGGGGAATGTCGGCTTTTGTTCTGACTAGGACACGAAACGGGTTTTTGTACGGAGAGGAAGTAAAATAACAAGCTTCAAAGACAACAACAGATCAAAAAAAATGAACTTACTTACATATTTGTAAATGTATAATTTATGCATTTATGCGTGATTTTCATGTCTGATAAATATACGTGCGTGTTTGTGTGATGTAGTCTGATCCCTAAACTCGATCTTCTCGCTTTAGACAGGCTTGACTGTTCCGATAAAAGTGAATTAACACACAAATGTTATATATATATATATATATATATATATATATATATATATATATATATATATATATATACTGGATGGTCCGAAAGTCTTGTCACCGCTATATCTATTTCTCGATGTGTGTGTGACAGCGTATATGAAAGTGAATAAATTGAACCCAGTTCATGTGCTTTGTGTTACTGTATTACTTCTTGTTCTATTCTCATTACTTTTTGGTAGAGGGTGACAAGACTTTTGGACTACCATATATATATATATATATATGGTAGCTGAAATATTGGTCTATGCAGGGTAAAACAACTGGGACCCGCCATACTACGTACACAAGGGTGAATCATCTCCATTCCATCCCTATTCCTTTTTTAAATCAATATCACCCCACAGGGTCGTAGCAGGGACAAATGTTTGGGGGGAGGGGGGCAACATTTATAATTTAGCCTTAAATTATCAAAGGCTGCTAACATGCTTAGTGCCAAGAAGACTTAAATTGTCCAGTACCTCCTAGCATCGATAGTTTTTTTTTATTTATTGTATTTTGTAATACAATTGGTAAAAATTTGGTAGGAGCCAAGGTACATCCAGCCCCCTGGGTGTTACGGCCATGCCCCATGCAAGGAAGTAAAGTCACTAAGACACAAAGGATTCAAGGATATGGAAAAATTAGAAACAGAAACATTAATAATGAGCGGAAAAAGAAGAGAGTAATCAGGAGGACAGTAGATAGCGATTGGCAGTGTAGTTAAATTTTTGAATATTAAAGTCAGCTGGAAAGCATGGAGCCAAAAGCGAGAAGTACGAGAGAAGAAACTGTTAGCATAGAACTTACGGCTACATCTAGCCAGCTCAGCTGTAAATTGATCAGAACTTAGCGTTTCTATAGAAAAAAGTAAGTTCCACTCGGACAGCTTCTTCCCAAGAACTGCTGCTTTGTGGAACAGGCTCCTGGCAGGATATTTTCTCAATCACTCCAATCTTGATTTCTAGGGTTAACCGTTGTCTTTCCTGCATAGACCTATCAACTTCACCTCTTGCTCTTTCTTACTGTGTGGTATTGTAATACCACACAGTAACCCTCTATCTTGAGTAGCTCTTAGGCCGTGTATGGCGTGAACATTTAAATAAGGTCAAGCTATAAATCGCAGCTTATTATCATCACAGTAGGATGATTCCTTTGTAGTGTCATATTGAGTTATGTGAACTTACTAACTGTAGTCTTCTAACTTTTATGGTAACAATTAGTATTGTTCAGTGTAAGATTACAATTTGTCTTATTATTACTGTTCTGACAAGAAAAATATTTAGATGCTATGAAAAAGTCATTTTATAGAACAAGTTATCCCATGAAAATATTTTTTTCTATTTTTCATAGTATTTCTTTGTTGGAAATTTACCAGAAACAATGAATTTTTTTTTTTTTAATGCTACAAATTACTATTACACTGTTGCTGTACATGACCAGTGTCACTGAAAATGAACCATGATATAAGTAAATAATGGCAACAACAAAGGTATTCTAAAGTAGGCATTTTTTAATTATTGATCTCGTTTCTTTCACCATGTTTGAAGTTATAGTCCCTACAATTGGTCCCATATATCTATATGGTGGAGTAATGGATAACAGCTCGGATTGAGGAATCGGAGAGCCGAGTTCGAATTCCAGTCGAATCCATTACATTGCATGTAATTATGTCTATTTATTTATTTTTTTTAATAATTCTTTCCAGTTCTCTAAGTTTCTTGATTGAAGATGAAATTCGTCAAGGAAGGCGCTGTATTTTTTTTCTCCCCAAGTACTTTTGATCTCCTCCAAGATCATCCCCAGGGATGAATTACAAAGACAAACTTACCGTAACTGTGATCGTTGTGGTTGATATACACACGCACACACATATATATGTGTGTGTGTGTGTGTGTAAAATTATATAAATAAAATATATCTTTTAAAACACAATAGGAATAAAGACAAAAGGAAAATTTTTCTTTACCAGCGTGTGTGTGGATTGAATAAATTAAAAATCCAAGAGGTTTATCTAATTGGACGATCAAAAGTTTCGTGCCTCTAAAAAAAAAATATCCTACATTTATACTCTTTCTAAACAAACGAATGTTAATTTTAACTTTCAAATCTGAAATGTGAAATTCTTAACAAGGCTATCGGGGCTCAGTTTATCCCGCTATTTACCCATAACTGGTGGGATTCATAACTTTCCCATGGCTATTTGCACGTAAGTAAATATCACTAAATCGACTAGAATTCAAAATCGGTTCTCTGAGACCTTATTCAGGATACCACACACACACACACATATATGTATATAAAAGTGGACACAGGTCAACATCGAACAGCGACAGTCTATTTCATGCTTGAACACAATCTTCAGACCTATATATATATATATATATATATATATATATATATATATATATATATATATGTAAAAGACAATAGAAAACTGTAATAGTTTATTTTTTTTCGTCCAATGTGGACTTTTTCAAGGCAAAAACGAAATGAATTAAAATGCTTTGAAAAATTACACATTGGAAGAAACGCGTCGGCTAATATCACAGATTTCCTATTGTCTTTTACCTTTATATTATATTGTCTTTTTCTACAGGTTAACTCTGAGAAATTTATATATATATATATATATATATATATATATATATATACAGTGTAACCCGGATATAAGAGAGATTTTCTCTGGTCCCAAATTAGAGCCTGTGTTAATGTATATAAAATAGACCAAACCCGGATATGAGAGACTTCTTCTCCAGTCCCGACAACTCTCTTATATCCGGGTTACACTGTATATATATATATATATATATATATATATATAACACATATGAATCTACCATTCGTTTGTGCATTGAATACTGTTGTCTGGTCTGGTCTGGTCTGGTCTGGTCTGGTGTCTGATATTCATCTCGAGATTCTTGACAAAATACAAAAAAGAATCTGCAATATAATTGATCCTGACTTGGTATCTCGACTTCAGTCACTTTCTCACAGACGTGATGGGGCTTCCCTCTGACTTTTCTTCAAATGTTTTCATGGCAATTGCTAAGACGAGATTTTTTTCTTGGTGCCCCGACTACATGAATATTACTACATTTAGGTTCCCGCTCTTTTACTGTTGAAATAGTTAAATGTAACCGCCACTTCTACTCTAACAGTTTCTTTTCTCTCACTTCCCGAAAGTGGAACTCCCTTCCGCTTAATTGCTTCCCTGATAACTACAATCTTCAAAACTTTAAATGCAACGTCAATCTCCATTTTTCTGTTGTCTTGAACCCTGTTCATCTTTTATCCTTTCCTCAATCCCCTCTATACCCAGCCTTTTCTCTCGCTTTCACTCTCTCTGTAAACCTTGTGTACTAGTGGTATTTTCTCCTTTCTTGGGGTAAAATGATTAAAAAAAAATTGGAAATGACAAAGGGAAATCCCTTTATACCAATGCCTTTTGTTTGCTGAGGAACTTTATCAAGGCAAATCTGGAAAAAAAAGTCCTTCAAAGAACAGAAAGCGTCAGTATAAGTTTTTCCTCTTGTCATTTATTTTATTCATACTGTCTTTACAGATAAGTTTCTAAAAATCATTGACGTACGAAACTAAGTGAACATGTAGTGTTGATTCCTATGTACACACACACACACACACACAACTATATATATATATATATATATATATATATTCTTGGTCAAAATCTTAAGATCAAATACAAATGGGTTAAAAAATATAAAATACTATTACTTTAATCAAAATATATTTGCGAAACATTTTCATTTAATTAGAAAATGTAGTTTATCAACAAACAAGTGAACATTTTAATTTAAACAAACATTGAAATAAAGGATATTTTTTTTGGTAACCCATTTGTATCTGGTCTTAAGATTTTTACCAGGGGTATATATATATATATATATATATACACACACACAGATAGAAGAAATATAGTTTTAAGGTGTGCTATTTATATATATATATATATATGTGCTTGATATCACAGATAGGGCGTATGTAAATATAAAAATGAACAATGAAGTCAACACTCAGAGGCGACAGACTGTTTCATGCTAAACGCAATCATCAGGCCACATGTATTGAGTTTCTTCTCGACTATTTATATATACGGGTCAGTCGTGTATGGTGAGTAGTCTATTCTAACTGTTATTTTGGTGGGAGTGGCTTGTTAATTTGTTTACTTATCTATTTGGATTAATTTATTTTACTCGTTTTTTTCTTATTTATTTTTATCTTATAGATTTTTATTTATTCTTTTCGGTTTTCGATTTTTTAAGCAACGCACTAAAACTTTTTTTTAGATGAGCTCTGATTGTTTATTTAGTAGTTTGTTTTGGTCTGGGAAGGTAATTATAGCTATTTTTTTCGACCATTTTTTGGATTGATTGTTGTAGTCTACTCTAACGGTGTCTGAGGATTGCGTTTTGCATGAGTCTGTCACCTCTGACTATTGATTTCAATGTTCGCTTTATATATATATATATGTGTGTGTGTGTGTGTGTGTGTGTGTGTGTGTGTGTGTGTGTTTGTATTAGGAGGTGTTACCTTAGGTTGAATATAAATATTTTGTATTATTATTTCTATGATTTCTTTAACAGGAACATCAGTAAACAGACGTTCCACATCTAACAAGGCTAGGATACCATTGTTGGAATTATTAGAATGGGATATATCAAGAAAATCGTTGGTGGAACTAATGCTATATTTATCAGATAAGTGTGGTTGCATCAGTTTATTTAGAGTTTTAAATAAGATAGTAGGAATTTGAGAAATTATGGGATGCGGCGGCGAGTTTGGTTTATAGTCTTAAACATATCCGTATGAAGCGCAATGACATCCTAGCCTCATTAGATGTTGAAAGTCACTTTACTTACGTTCCTGTTAAACAAACTATAGAAATAGTAATACAAAACTTATACAATCACTCTAAGCTCACACCTCCTCTTACCTTTTTTCAATTTGTACCCTGAGTTTAATCGAAGTTTCGTCCAATCCTCAGCAGGTTTTATATTAAACGTTTATCTTTGTATTAGCAACAATTTCTTACCTTAAATGGGTTGTCTTATGGAATTAAGCAGTTTGTTCATATCTTTAGGGAAATGCAGTCTTTATTATTGTTGTCGTTATACAAGCAGAAGTAACTTCCACATAATGGTAAGACATTAGTGGCAATGGTGTCTTCATCTAGCTAATGTCTTAGTATTGTGTGGGAGGGTATTTCTGTCACACACTATTCTAAGCAATCGATGTTTCCCAAACAGACACAATTTCTTATAAACGTTATGGTTTAAATGGCATATATATATATATATATGTGTGTGTGTGTGTGTGTGTGATGCACATTTCATTGAATACTACAGACAAGGTGCTTTTATTTAGTCTTTTATACAATTTTTCATGCGATCTAATAATTTTTTTCTTTTCTAATGGTAAATTATATAAAAACTGTTCGAATGTTCTTTTTATCCGAGCGCTTTCGGCTATACATTTAGCCATTTTCAAGGATTAAATATTTTAACTGTTAAATAAGAAATAGTTTGTTGTATGTATGTTTTGTAAATATATAATATTTCAAAACACGGTCAAGATTTTGTGTCTATGTTCAAAGTTAATATTATTAAGTGTTGTTTTTTTTTGTTTTTATTAATAAGGCTTCCATTATTTTTAGCCCTTTTCTTTTTTTTGCATGTAGATGTTGTCAACAAGCATGCTACGAAGCGATAAGGAGTATGTCCCCATACGATAATGAGTATGTCTCCTATATGTTGGTCTGCAGTTGGAGATTCATTGTGGAATTCACTTGACTCATTTTTAGCAGTTGACTACTACTTCTATGGGCCACTGGCAAATCTTATATGTGTTGTTCTTGTCCTAAGTATTATTGTTCATTACCAACCTTTGTTTGATTATTTTATTCAGTAACCTTCCCTAGGTTACAATAGTTAAAAAATTTGTGGTTGGTTTCTTTAGATTATAAAGACAGTAATTTTTATCAAATGTTGGCACATGTTTCATTTCTCTTTAAGAATTTTGAATTATTTAATTTTATTTTCTAAGAATTTTTAATTATTGCTACAAGTTACATTTGAACTTAAAAATTAAATCAATGTAAATCTTTGGCTGATGGAGGCGATAGAGGTCCTGAAACATGTACTGATATTCAATAAAAGATATATTGTATGTTATACAGTTTTTGACTAGAATTCTATTGTGCTTCTCTCTCTCTCTCTCTCTCTCTCACACACACACACACACACACACACACAGGAAACAAGGGATAAACTTCTACTCCTGTTCAAAAGACTAGAGAGGAGTGTAAAATGGATGACAGGCAAACCTATCTACTTCTATGAGATATAAGATTTATAAAATTTTTAGAATGCTTTGTAAAAAAAAAATGATGAAAATGGAGTTTTGACTTACTTAAAAAAAATTAATGGCAGTAATGATTTTAGACAAATGATACAGATCAGCTCAGTAGCATTGTCATGGATTGAGGCTAAGAAGATAAACTTAGTCATCTGTTTAGTTCTGTTTTAGAAAAAGCCCTCTACCCATTACCACTGTGGATGTAGTGGGGATGTAGTAATAAACATTCTATCTACATTGGCTCTGCTAAGAACCAATCAGATTGGAATAATCACAATATCAACTTGACTGGAAAAAAATATAATCAATCCTCATATCATCATATAAACATTATCAAACCTTATGTATATACAGTTGCTAAATTATATAGCTTAGGCTGTACGCATACAAATCACTTTTTGACTAGGTTGTGTGCCCCATATTTGCGGCCTTGTTTCACATCCAAGCTACAATTAGTAAGTTACTATTTTGACAGTATACCATATTAAGATAAAGGAAATGGGAGATATGACAGAAGGAGGCATCTCTCTCTCTCTCTCTCCCCCCTTCACCAACTAACCAGTCTCCTTCCACAAAATGATAACATAAACAGTTTGAAAAATTCTGTGAATTTTAAAATTAAAATTTGTAGGTGAAAATGGTCATTAACTAATGGTATCTTAATTCCAATTGTAAAGAAAGTATATATGATAATATAATAGTCATTAATATTTACTTTTTAATTACAAATATAGAGCAAGGTATATGTGAAGTTGGTGTTGCAAATGTAAATAGAAAAGAAATTAGAATATTAAGATCATTGGCTAAAGACATGAAAGCAACCAACATACCACTTTCAAGAAAATAACAAAGAAAAACATGTAAATTAGGTGAAGAATAACATGAAAACTTGGTTTTGCAATCGTCATTTTTAGTGATGAATGTAGAGCTACATTGGATGGACCTGATAGCTAACTTGATATCGGGTTCTTTATGGAAATAGTCAACAAACCCAATTTAGAAGACCACTTGGGTGGGTTGGAGTAATGTTTGGGCCTGGTATTATATGTAGTAAAATGGTAGGTTCTTTCAAAGTTGATGGTGTCAAGATAAATAAACAGGATTAGTATAAGTTCTTGGACAAGATGTTTTTGGAATAGTATAGGTTACAACCAAGAAGCTTTAGAGTATATAATATTCTCTCTCAAGTTAAGCAAAGCTTACTATTCCCCAGCTTGCCCCCAAAAAAGATTTGGAAGATTTCAAATATTATGGCTCTCATCATCTACAGATATTAATCCAATAGAACACAATATTCAAGTAAAGAGAGAACCATTCCTGCCTCCCATTAGAATGTGTGACACTCAACTCCATGAGAGCAACTCTTTGCGACTGCTCGGTCTCACATTGTTTGCTGAACATATGAGATACTGTACTGATCAAATATATGTTTCTCTGGTCTGTGTCTTTTGCTTTTACTTCAAAACAGAATTTATATTTGTTTGCATAATAGAACTTGACACTCTCCCAAAACAAGTTATTATCAATGAAGAAGAAAGTTATGGCAACATAAATATGATTCTACAGAAAGATGCTGAGAATACCATGGACTGAATATGCGTTCAATGAGGAAGTTTTCTGGAAAAGGGAAATAAAAAGGACGCTTATACTTAGAATCAGAAAAGAGACAAATAATTAGAAAAGATGGCTTGGGGAATTTGACACTCACAGTATATATTGAAGGCAAGAGGAGGACAATGGGTAACCTACTAAACAAGTTTGTGTAAATGGATGGGTAAACAGGGAGTGGGAAGTATGATGAAACAAGAACCTTATTAAGACTTACAAAAGATAGGAAATAGAGGAGAGCTATGATCATGCAGACATAAAGTGAAACTTACATGTTGCTTGTATAAATGTAAGTACATGCTGAAAATTTTAGCAACATTGGTTGGTGCCTGAAGAAGGCCAAAGGTCACAATGGCCAAAATGTTGTGATGGTAACAACAAAGATGAGGGCATTAGTCCAAATGTAAATGATATCTTCTCATACCAGAAATTTTGGCAGCAATTATATCATGAAAGCACGGACATGCATAATAAAACCTGACATTGTGTATCTCTCTCTCGTGACAGATGATAAAGAGATACAGAGAAATGAACCAAGATAGATAGAAACAGACTGTCATAGATATTGAACCAAAAGTCTGAGATTGAATTATATCTAAACAGAGAGATTAAGAGTAAGGTGAGATAATCTCTCTATGTAAGTGTCATTGTAAAGTATTTATTAGACATCTTGAAATCCCAAAAGCTTGCTTTTTTTCTCCCATGGCTTTGATTATTTGCAAATAAAACTAGATAAACATCAAGATCTTTGCTTATCATGCGATCTGAGTGCTTAACATTACTGCTGACACAAACGAAGTGGAAAGGTTAGAGATAGGAGGTTTAGAGTTTATACATCACATCTACAGATGAAATAAAAAAATGTCAGAAGGTTTATAAAATACTGTAGGAGGATTATTGGTAAGTTTTTCTTTATATTTCTTTTTGCATTTTTTGCCTCACTTTGCTTTTTTATCATCTCAGATGCAAAAGAAAATAAACTGGTGTGAAATCTTTGATAACATAAGTACAAGCTGCTTTGAGCAATGATAATACGGGGATTTATATATTAAGTAAGCATTTAGAAAAGCCTTCTTATGTTGAGAGATTTGAAAGTCTTAAAAAAAAAAATCACTTTGTATTTTACCATTTTTTTAATTTTTTTTTTTCACTTTTGAAAAATTATATATTTTAAGTGTTTATGAAAGAAAGAATGCAATAAAGGAGGGGGAAAAAAGAAAATAAATAGTTTTCATAATTCTCTTTTTATTTTATAAAAATAAATAAATGAACAAATGATTTCAGGAGATTTTCAGATTTGACATTTAAAGATATCCTTGTTTTGAGAAAAGGATTTGTATGAAACATTTGGTAACTCTGTCATGTAAAAAGTATGTTTTGACAGATTTTAAGAGATGGATGTGGGGAGGAGTTATCGTTCTTTAAAGCAGATTGTGGAGAAAAAAAGGGGCAGTGAAGCCATCTGTGGTTTTTAATGTACATTTCAAGAATTATTCATACTACCACCAATAATAATAATAATAATAATAATGATAATTGAGAATAAGGATAATAAATGAATAAAGATGTAGGAATAATCATTATTAGAATAATAACTTCAATGCATAAAAAGGTTTATAATAATAAATACATTATAAAAAAAAAATAATAGATTATATTAATCAAAAAAAAGTTTCATATTGATAAATATTAAATACTGTATATACTTGTGTATAAGCCTACTCCAAGTACAGTGTGACCCCAGGATTTTTTGGCAATGAACCTGATTTTTTCCCCATAGCTCATGCATAATGCAACCCCAACTTCTGAGCAACTACTAATGGGACTACAGTAGTCAAATATTGCAGTACTAGATGATCCTGGACATATTTTGTAGCAAATAAATGGTTTTCATTCTTTTTAGTACAAAACTCACCCAAAAATGACGAGAAAAAACACTTACCATAAAATATCTGATAAGCTAAAATAATACCAGTAAATGTAAAGAATATAGCAAATAAATATAAATAAACAGATAAAAAAGAGAATAAGAAACACAACTGAAATATATACAGTCTAGATAAGCATCAGACAAAATGGGGTCTGTTGGAAAAGCAATACCTCAGCAAGGTAAACACGGGCAAATGAAGATGAATGCAACTGGAGAAAGGAAAAAATAAATGTTGTTAATTCTTCATATAATAAAGTATTTTTAGATTTTAAGTGGCACCCTTAGTGAATGACGTTCTGCTGTTCATGAAGCAACAAAAAGAAAGAATCTAACCTAAACGAGTTTACCTGTAATGTTATGGTTAGACCAATGTACCATAAGAATGAAGGTTTACCAGGTACATTATGGTCACAAAAATGCATGAATTTCAACCCCTTCAGAAAAAAATTTACCTGTGTAATGTAACCAGCCACCGAAAATACCTGATTTTTAACTTCTTCAAAAATATTGACTGTGTATAGTATGACCCCACTATCACAATATACTCAAGTATATATATATATATATATATATATATATATTGTGTATATTTAGACATCATATTTTCATTCAAACAGACATAGACATGTCATGTCATGTCGATTAGTTTTCATTGTGATCCTTTTCAGTGGTTTAATTTTTTGGTGGACTTAGAAAGTGAGTAAGAAAAATACCAAAATTTCCTTTCGAGTATTTTTTATTTTCCCAAGAACTTTCAATCTCATCAGAGACCATCTTCAGGGGTTGTCTGTAAATATGTATATATGTTTCAACTGTTCGTTTTTTTCACTGCTTATGCAGCATTCTAAATTTCAAAGTTCATGTGTTCTTTTGGGTTTTTTTCCAGTATAAGGGAAGTAATCAAAAAGACTGTTGCTATGGTAACCAAACTACCAAAGTATGCAGAGTGAAGCCACTTGGCACAGACTGGTCTTGAACTCTGTCCCATATACACACTGTTATAATGTTGTTACTCACGTCCATTATTCATAGCAATGCTTGGAAGGAAAGTGTGCAGAGTGTGGTAGTTTCACCAAACCAGAGAGATTTTATCAGTGACCATGGCTTGTGCAGCAGTTTTTGGCAAAGAACGACATTCCTTAGCATCAACAACTACAATATTCCCAAAAATCTCACCACTTGGGATTTTTTCTTCTTCAAAAATCAAATCCAAGAACAAGATTCAAGACATCAAGGAAATCCAAGAGAATACAATGAGGCAGCTTGATATTTTCAGAGTTTCAGCAATGCTTCCACCAATGGAAGTGATGCTGGATAAAGTGTGTGAGTTCAAAAGGGGACTACTTTGAAGGAGATTAAGTGCCGAATTGGTATGTGTTGTAGTTTTCTTTTTATGGCACCAGTCTCGATACACTGTAATCAGATTTCATATACAGGGTAATTGTAAAGTAACTCCCCATTTTAAAATACTTATAATTTATTTATTAACTATAATTTTTACAAGACTTGAAGAGCTTAAGATCATAGTGATTAGGGAAGCATCCTTTCAGGAGTCTGTCTGTGTGAAACTTCCTCCTTACTAATGGAATATGAAGGCAGTGAAGATATATCAACCCAGTGTATTTGGCATGGCAGTTCCTAGCTGTAAATGTCCAAACTGGTGGAACTAAGGAATGCAGTTCATTTGAACCTTTGTCATAGTAATAGGGATAGAGCAGTAAGAGGCTAGCAACTTGTAAGAAAGAGGTTGTAGTGTGGGAAATAATTCATCACCCACAAGGCTTTATAAACACTTTTGAAGTCAAGGCTGGAAAGCGACGATTGGGCAGCTTCAGCCCAAATATGGCATCAATACTTAATTTTTAATTTAATGTAACTATTATATATAAACAACATTAAAAAAAAATATGAGTGGGGTGATAAAAAATTCTAGAAGTGATTCACTCTGCTCTTGACCTTCCCCCCAAAATTCTGATGTTTGGTCATTTGTTCAGATTTTGGGGGCACCTTGATGAGTTATAAATGTTAGCAAGTGTATCCCTCTAGAATAATTACAACTGAGTAGTGAGTTCAATCCTCACTAGGTTTTCCATGCTTTTGGCCTTGTGTCATATCTAAGCTACACTTAGAAAATCACCATTTTTTTCAGATTTTGGAAAGCTAATCTGGCTGTGAAAATGTTTTAGCAACTCCTTGTAATTAAAAAGAAGAAGAAAAAAAAGAAAGATATAATATTTGAAGAGGATAAAGAGGGAATGTAAACTTAAAGATCACAGAAATTAAAAGGAGTTTCTTTTTTATTTGGTCAAAGTCATGTTTGGCACAAGTCTACTTTTTAGGATTAAACTGTCTTCTGTATGAACATGAGTTATTTTTTTGTTTCCTTTGTTTATAATGATGTTTATGCTGTACAAGCCCGAGAGCCACTCGAGATAGAGGCTTACAGTGTAAGAAGCATTATGCAGATATACGAGGAAGGAGTTTAAAAAAAAAAGTTTAAAAAGTTTATTGCATTTGATTACATGTAAGACATTTATTTTAGTGTTTCTTAAGAAACACATACATTTTTCTGAATTCTTCCAATTTATTACAGTTAATTTTTTAAAACTATTCCACAATTTCTGGACAATGTTGGGCTGGACACACAAGGTTAGCTGAGAGGAAATAGGGCAAAGGGATCTTATGTACAATCAAATACATTATTTTAAAATACATCAAAAAATAATGCAAAGCAACAGAATGGCTATCAAATATAAAAATGAAACCAGCAAACCAAGTTCAAATTTCAGCTGAGATTGCTTTTATTCCCTTAGAACTAATGCCTTTAGTAAAGGCATGAATCCATCTCTCCCTGTATTCTTTCTATATAATAAATGTAGGAAAATGGTAATGTAATGGTTATCAACTATAAAAATGGAATAAGCAAACCAAGTTCAATTTACAGCTGAAGATACTCATGTTCCCTTCATACCAATGTGCTTGAGAAAGGCATGAAACCTCCTCCCCTGCCTTCTATATAGATAAAATAATAAATGTAGAAGGAATGTAGCATAATGGTTATTAGCACAGATAATAGAATTCTGAGAAAAAATGTTCAAATTCTAGCTGAGGCATCTTATGTTCACTTAGCACTAATTCCATTAGGAAAGGCATGAAACTATCTCTTCCTGCATTATGTAATAAATCTAGAGTCAATAAACCATAATGGTTATCAGTGTAGATAATAATATCAGCAAACCAAGTTCAAACTCCAGCTGAGTTTGATTGCCACAGTAAAGGTTTGAATCCACATTTCCCTGAATTCTATATATGTAATAAATGTAAGGGTTGCTTATTACTATTCTTGTCATCCATACATCTAAAATTAAGGAGATGAGAGAAAAGAAAAAAGGACAGAAAAGGAGAAGAGAAAAGAAAAGGAGGAAGAGAAAAGAGAAAAAGAGAGGAGAGAAAGGAAAAGAGCAGAAAGAAAGAGAAGATGAAAAAAGACAGAGGTCATAAAGGGAAAGAAAGAAGAAAAGAAAGATATTTAATAAGCTGACATGAAAATCGTATTGATGGGAAGTATAAAAAATAAGCACTCAAAAGGTGAAGAGAAAGAAGAAATAGGGTGAAAGAGAAAAGGTAAAGAAGAATCAAATCAGAGGGAATGAAAAAGTAGCAATCAAAAGGTGAAGAGAAAGAAGAAATAGGGTGAAAGAGAAAATGGAAAGAAGAAAATCAGATATACTGGAATCTAACAAAAAGAAGAGAACAAGAATCATTACTGAAAGAGTCAGACAGAAAAAAAGAGAAAGTTGAATGAATTAGTGAATATGTGGAAAAAGAAAAGTGTTAAAAAAAAAAATGAAGAAAAAGGTGGAGGAGGTAGGGACCAAACGAAAAAATAGAAGAAAAAGTAAAAAAATATTTGGAAAAAGAAAGTCAAATTGAAGAAAGAACAGGAAAAAGAGTGGAATCAAAAGCAATGAAGAAAAAAATAAATATCTAAAAAATATAGAAAACAGAAAGGAAGAAGAAAATATTTTAATGTATAATAATAATAATAATAATAATAATAATAATAATAATAAAGATGATATTAATAAATTGAAATAAAATCAAGAAGGAACACAACAAAATGCATAAATCTTCAATTTAACATGCTATGACTATGTTTTTAAATCCCTTTTTAAAACCTCTTATTATCTTAAATATTTTCTGCCAGATCCCTTTAAAACCTATACATGCTTACAGATACAAGAACCCTAATCCGAACTCATCATCTTCAACATTGTAGATTCAACCAAGTTGTCATACATTGGTGATTCACTTTTCATTCTATCTCTTTTGGCAAAGTTACTTTGAAATTTAAAAAAAATAAAATTAAATAAAATAAAAACATTTCGACTAAAAGAAAAATATTGTACTGGCCCACCCCACAGCCCGACTTGATATGTCTTGAGTAAATTTGGGATTTTAACGTTTTGACAAATCTTGATTGTCTTCTTCTTGTTGTCCATATTTTATTTCTTAATATTTTTATAAAAGTAAGAGAGAGAGAGAAAAAATTTAAAACCATTATCTTTTTTCTTTTTCAAAACCAATAGCTTTCTGATTACTCATAGAAATACATTTTGCATACGTGACCGTCCCTTTGCATACAGACATTACACCGAAATGGAAATATAAAAGTGAAAAAGAAAAAGAATTACAATCCCTAAAAATGGATAATCTATCAAATAAACAAGTGTTTGAGTATAAAGTAAGCAGATTGAAGTCAGGTTTTATCCATAAAACAGTTTTAGGGGAGCAAATCAAGTTTTCTGATTAAATCAGTTATCAAGCCTCAAGAAATGTTGGAGCAAAGACCTTTAAACAGATTTTTTTTTATTTTGAGTTGATTCAAAAGACAGCAGTAGAGGAAACTAGATGATTTTAAGAATCTATATAATTCCAAAAGATTTATTGATGAAGCTGAAAAGTTCAAGAGAATAAATCAAATTTTTGGTCAATGTTCAAATCATATCACATTGTGAAGAGAGCATTAAAATAAAATCCTTAAAAGTGAAAATGATTTACAGACTAAATTTGATGGAGGAAATAATGTTTGATGACTCTTTTAAAATGAAAGTAAACTCTTCAGCCAAAGTGCAGTTTATTTATTTGCTTATTTATTTTTTACTAATGTTCACCCAATACAAGAGCCACTCAAAGTAGAGAGTTACCATGTGCAGTTATATTAGCATAGGAAAGGACAAGTGTTAGTAGTATAGAGCTGAAGTAGACTTTAAAAGGAACTGGAAATCCAATCCTAAACAAGAAACAAGAAATAAACCTCTACTCTTGTTCAAAAGACTGGGAGGAGTGTGAACTGGATGATAGGTGAACCTATCTACTCCTTGAGCAAAGTTTTAAAAATTTAAATATGATAAGAAGTGTTGTGGCAATATTTTTACTAAATACTAAAAAGAGCAATAACAGTTGGTGGACTCGATAAATCTAGTTTTATGAGAAAACAGTTTTATGTTAAACCAACAATAATGCTCACTGTTTGGGCAATGAAAGCCAAATGTGCACTAATAATTATTTTTATTTAAATTATTCACAGTTAATAACTAATCTCACCATTATTATATATTTTTCCTTTGGGGTGATTTTCAGTGAAAAAAAAAGAAAAACATATATAGATCTAGATCATAATTAAAGCAAAAACATATTTCAAATTCATTATATTCCATGCTAATAGGAATATATACTTGAAAAACAAGGTGGATAAAATAAGTAAAGTTTTATTGTAAAAAAGAATAAAGGTATCAGTTATCGCAAGTTAATCCAGTAGTGAGTGCTACTATTAGAAGGTCGGTAGTTCTCATGTAAGTCTGAGTCGTACTCAACAGATCCCAGATAGTTAATATTTACCAGCCTCCCAACAAGGTAGGATGTGGCATAATGTCGAATTTAATGTGGAGCAATCTGAGCCCATAGGCTCAGCCAAAAATTCCCTATAGACCCTGTATAAAACAGCATCAGGTAGCTGTTTCCTGAGATGAGACTCTGTCCCTCAAAATAGCCTCATCTAGGGATCCTCTCTGCCTCCAGGCAGAGAGTTTGACCAGCATAGCTGGAAAAGATTCCAGCTAGTATATTTATCAACTGCCACACGTGGTTGGATATGGCACAAGGTCGAATTTAATGTGGGGTATCCAAGCCCATAGGCTCAGCAAAAATTCCCCATAGACGCTGTAAAAAACAGGGTCAGGTCAGTCTACCACCCCAAATGAGACTCTGTCCTTCAGCATAGCCTTGTCTGGGTTCCTCTCTGCCCAACAGCAGAGAGTTCAACCATATAGCTGAAAAGATTCCGCTAGTCAATATCTACTATCCCCACCACAAGAGTAGATGTGACACAAGGCCAAGTTTTATGTGGGTCTTCCAAGCCTATAGGCTTGGCCAAAAATATTCCTTTTCAGGGTCAGTCTACCTTCCCTAACGAGACTCTGCCTTTCAGCAGAGCCTCATCTGGGTTCCTATCTGCCCAAAGGCAGAGAGTTCAACTGTCTAGCTGAAAAGATTTCAGCTAGTATATTTAACTACCCCACCATGAGGGTTGCATGTGACACAAAGCCAGTTTAATGTGGGTTCTCCGAGCCCATAGGCTCAGCCAAAAATATTCCCTTTTGAACCCGTATAAACAGGTTCAGAGTCAGTCTACCTCCCCATGAGTGACTACACTATAGGTAGTAACTACCTATAAGTATCTGTAAGTCAGCTCTTCGGCAAAGCCTCATCCAGGTTCCACTCTGCCTGAAGGCAGAGAGTTCGACTGTCTAGCTGAAAAGATTTTGGCTAGTCTCTGTAGTCTCCTGACTTACAGATACTTATAGGTAGTTACTACCTATAGTGTAGTCACTCATGGGGGTGACAGGTTATTCCATTACATCACAATTAAAAAAAATAAGTGTTTAGTTCTAGGAAACCTGCTTTGCAGTGAAGAGGCTAAATTCTTGAAAAGAGCTTAAATTTTGCATTTGACTCATTTAGATTTTTGGGGGATTTTTAGTGCCAGAAATGGATTCAGCACAGTAAAAGACATAGGAATATAGATCGAGATCATAATTTCCTGATAAATAAGGAAATTTATATCAGAAACTGATATCTGGCCTATAGTGCCAAAAAGAGGATGTTTCAAATATCTTCCCAAAAACAATTTTCTTAGTTTTTGCAATGCTAAATTGTTTTAATATTTGGGAACTTACACAAAAAAGAAGAAAAAAAAATTATCCAGGGCATTTTTTTAAGGGTTCTGACAAGAAAACAGGTAAAAAAAAGAATTGTCTTAATCTGACTGAATTCTGTATTGAAGAGCCCCTAAAAAGAATTGTCTTAATCTGACTGAATTCTGTATTGAAGAGCCCCTAAAAAGAATTGTCTTAATCTGACTGAATTCTGTATTGAAGAGCCCCTAAAAGGAATTGTCTTAATCTGACTGAATTCTGTATTGAAGAGCCCCTAAAAAGAATTGTCTTAATCTGACTGAATTCTGTATTGAAGAGCCCCTAAATCCATTTGATATAGATACTTTTTGAGAAAAAATTGTAAAGTTAAACTTGTTTGTAACTTATAACATTCATTTCAATAAGACTCCAATGACTTTACAAGCAAAAAGTGGCAGAAAAGTTTGCCATCTAGGATTGGTCATTTGAAAACAAATGACTAAATATGTACTAGTTTTGATTAGCTTCAAAGGATCATAACTTGAAAAATACTTAAAGTTAGGATAAACTTCACCAATTCTGAGATCCTGATACTATATATATATATATATATGTGTGTGTGTGTGTGTGTGTGTGTGGATAGATAGATAGATAGATAGATTATATTTTTAATCCAATATTATTTCCTATTACTTCAAAGATTACCCCAGGGCTCTATCCATGATCTGACTTTATTTTTAATTTTCATTAACAACCTTCCTGATGACATCAGTTCCCAACTTGGTATCTATGCTGATGATGCAACCATTTACTCTTGCTTCAATAACAAGTCTGATCAGTTTGATAAGGTCAAATTAGTGGCTGATCACAAAAACAACCTTCAGTTTGTTGTTAACCAGAGCAAAGAATGACTTGTTAATTTTAATATCTTTAAAACAAAACTGCTCTCTATTAATAATCTGTGAGATGCCTTTCAACCTTCCATTAGCATGGCTGATGCTAACCTCCAGTAGAGTGACTTATTGTACCTTCTCGGGTTAACATTCTTGGTTGACATGAAAAAAAAAAAAAAGAAAAACATACAAATAGAGATCTAGATCATAATTAAAGCAAAAACATATTTCAAATTTTTTATATTCCATGCTAATAGGAATATATACTTGAAAAACAAGGTGGATAAAATAAGTAAAGGTTTATTGTAAAAAAACAGTACAATAAGAATAAAGGTAATAGTTATCGCAAGTTAATCCAGTAGTGAGTGCTACTACATTGAATTCATTGCTAGGACAATTTTTTTCTCTAGAATCTATATAACATATCTCTGTCTACCATTTGTCCATGTTTAGAATATTTCTGTCACATACGGATTCTGCTATATGTTTAGAGTTTCTTGATAAAATCCAAAGAAGAGTCAGCAATATTATTGGCCCTCACCAGTCATCTTAACTTCAGTCACTTTCCCAACATTGTAATGTAGCTTCCTTCTGCCTTTTTCTATAAATAATTTTATGTTAATTGTTCTGAAGAGCTCTTTGCTATGGTACCTAGACTTTATGAATTTAAACACTGTACTCAATTGGAAACAAAGTCTCATCAATTTACAGTTGAATTAGCTAGATTATATCTATTACTGCTATACTAACAGTTTCTTTTCTCACACTTCTCACTTGTGGAACACTTTTCCGGCTCTATGCTTTCCAGCCAACTTCAAAAGTTTAAATCAGGACTAATAATATTGCTGATCATAAGTAGGAAATTAAACAATAAGAAAAATATTGTGATTCTGACAATTTTGAGACATTATTTTAATCTCAGACTCCCAGCTGCTGAAACTGGTCACAGAATTTAGGAATTAAGAATGCTGACATGTCTCTTGAAATAAAGTTAAGAAATGAAGGACAATCATTTGTTGATTATGAAGTTTTAAAATACAAGGCAGAAGAGGACCCCACTACCAGCAGGAAAAACCTTTCACCATTTCTAAGAACATTGAATGATATCATGTGTTAAAAAAGTGCTGAAAAGTTTTCAGCCTGACTCACTTCCCAAAATCTCACCAAAAGACTAAACATGAAATTCTCTTTTGTTTCTTTTTTGCCTAAATGTTCTTGGTCAGGACAAGAACTTTACAGTACTCCCACATAGAGCATCATAATCAGCTTCAAAAACATACAGGAGTTCTAAAGAGATAAGAAAAGAAAACTGCTTCTGATTCACTCCAATAGAATTAACAATAATCACATTATCTGAGAGAAGTTAAAAAATAAGAATTAAATAAAACTACAAAGAGAAATCAATATATCCTAATATTTTCTTGTAAAATCAAAGCAAGTTCAAATTTAAAAATTATGGAAATAAAATATATAAATTCTATAAGTAAAAGAGGTTATCTTAAATTCAATAATGAAAAACTCCCAGAGCTGAACTCTGAAGTCAAGAAGACCACTGCCTTAATTTGTAAGTTAAAGGCTCTGGTTTCTCATTTTCAAAACATTTTCTTTCTTTGGAATATGGTCTGAAACTTAAGCAAGCAGCCAGAATTCTTTGGCACCAGACATTTTCCCACTCTATCCCCTCCATCCAATCTTGTATTTTTTTACCGGGCCAAGAGAAATTTTAATCACAGTTAGAGGACTTATGGCTGCAAATGATAGATGAAAGTGTCAAAATATAATTATGTATCAAAAGGTGGGGGGAAATTATACGCTTTTTCTTAGCAAGAATGTATATTTTAATAAATTTAGAAAAATATATGAACATGTGAAAGACAAGATATTTTTCTTGAGAACAAAATGTATATATTTGAATTTAAAGTACAATACTTAGATGTATTTACATATAGATGTGTGTATATATATATATATATATATATATAATTTAGATTAGATTACCAACAATGAAACTATATTATTTTGATTGGCTGATTTTTATTTTAAATTTGTTTTACATTATATATATATATATATATATATATATATATATATATATATATATATATATATATATATATATATATATAGTGTTTGTGTGTAAAATTCATATAGAAATAAAATGTATCAGTAAAGACTCAGAAAACAAAAGGAAAACTTTTCTTTACTAATGCTCTTCGTCCCTTGATAAAGTTTCTCAAGAACAAAACACACTGGTAAAGAAATGTTTTCCTTTTTTCTTTTATTTATATTGTCTTTACATATATATTTTATTTGTATCTGAATTTATATATATATATATATATATATATATATATATGAAATGGACAAAGTTTGACAATTATTTTAAGACATTTTATAAAAAAGAATGTATAAACATAAAAATGTCTTAATAAATATATATATATATATATAGATAGATAGATAGATAGATAGATAGATAGATAAGATTAGATTACATTGCCAACAATGAAACTATTTTATTGGTTGATTTTATTTCAAACTTTATACAAATTCAAGGGAAATTTCTTCATTTATATGCACATTTATCTAAGGATAGGTTTCTGTATAGATAGGTATTCTGTATTTTCCACTTGTGTTAGTGGCCCGAGTTCAATTCCAGATGAAATCTAGGATTTTTACAGCTCAACTTTCCATACTTGAAAGAGTGGTTCAGCCTCATTCTCGTCACAATACTACCTTGTTCCAGACCAAGCTCATTCAATATCTATACTCATTTACATATTCAAACTATAGGCCATACTCTGGATTTAATAATTAGTAAATTTCATTCTTTGGGTTAACTAACTCCTACTAAGTTAGGATACTGAAACTATTTAACCCATTAGTGCAAGGGTCAGTGACGCCCCCCGAGCCTGAGAACTTTTGTCCAGCCCACCAACTTAATCATAACTTAATTCAGTTACCATACTCTTTTTGTCTTTCCTTTCCAGAAGTTTTTTTTTGTCTGAACAAAAACAAGCCCATTGAAACTGAGAAAAGACAAGTGTATTTTGAGTGCCAAAATTTTCACAAAAGCTGGACACTTAGCTATTTTTTCATTGAGCCTTTCAGAAAATGTGTTAGCTTAATTTGCCAAAAAACCATTGCTATGAAAAATGTTTCTCCAAACCAAGATAGCCTTCTGGACAGAGCGGTCTGAAGTTGAGACAATTAATTATAGTACATTTGATATCATAGCCCTCTTCCAAGACCTCTCGAAAATGCTGCCAACCCCTGCATTAATGCATGGAGTCCAACATTTTAGAGAAGGGATTACTTAAAGTTTAAAATCTAACAGATAACCATTAAGTCAGCAAGTTCGATTAGACAAAAACAAATTAAAGTTTTAAGGAAACTTTATACAGTAATGGATTAATTTTATAATTTTATTAATATTGAATATATGATAAAACCCTTCATGAAGAGTAAGTCCTTCTAGCTCAAAGTGAGCTAGTAAATTAGATTTCAAAAAGGCATGCAACCTTAAATTTTTAGGGGATTCTTTTAGATCCAGAGGGTGGCCCCAAACTTTTGGCTTGTCATGCATGTTTTTGTATAAATGCATGCATAGATATATAATTTCAGAATCTAAAATTAAAAAAAAAATTTCATATATACAAAGAAAAATAGATCAATAAGTCTATAACATGGGAAATCATTATTAGTTGAATTTTGATTGGAAATTTTTACTGATTGATATTTGATCAATGTAGTGCATGGAGAAGAATTGGGTTAAGTGCAGTGACAAGAAAGGAAATTATGTGGAAAAAGAAATATTTTGCTTTTTCCTTCATTTGTATAAACCTATTTGCATACGTCATTATTCCTAAAACATTTTTTAAGCCCAAACTAAAAACTATGAAATGAATATACAAGGATGATGACAAATCTTTACCAATAACACAAAAATGACTGATCATATAAACTGTAAAAAATAAGGCCTCTGATCAGGAGGTTTTGAGGATTGTGGAACCACCTCTTCATTGATGTTGTTCCTGACCTAGGGTGGTAGCACCTGTTAGGGTTCCAGCTATAGGAAAATAATTAACCCCCAAACTGGGGTCAAAACACTATGAGAGTGTAAAAATAGGTTTAATATCAGAAATACATTTTTGAAAGAAAAAAAAATTATCAGCAATATATTTTTGAAAAACAAAAAATTACTACCAGCAATACATTTTGGAAAAAAAAAAAAAACTTTGCCAGCAATACATACATTAAAAAAAAATATTTGACTTGACAAAAACACTCTTTACAAAAATACGGCAATGAAAGCTGATATGCAAACTGATTTCTTACAAGGAATACATATTCTATTCATACGAACCTATCCTAAAAATCTTGTTAAATAAGCCATTGAGGTGGATATGCCATAAAACAAAACAAGTCATGCAGAACCATAGAAAGCAAACAATCTAATATTAAAAAAAATATTAAATTTAGAAACAAACATGCATAAGATATTTCATTAATAAAAAAAATAACATGAAATGTCACATGAAGACAAAACTTGCAAAGGGACAGTATTTGAAAATTATCAAACTGACACAGCAAAAAAATACCACATCAAACAAACAACTACAGACACTGGAATTATTAAGCTTAAAAAAGAAACAATTTAACTGACACAGTACAAAAAACACAATGTATGTAACATATAGTTAATTTATCTATGTAACTGTAAAGAAACACACAAATATTTAAACTTGTGCAGAAGATTTATGCAATGCACTTTGATGACCAGCCATAAGTGAGGTCTGACCATTCCATTTATAGTTGAGTAGTTCAAGGAGGAGACAACTATGGTTGTTTTCACCTGAGTAACATATAGTCACAACATTATCAATAATTTTTTTTCAATAATGGTTTGTGAAAGCCAACAACTTATATTTAAATATTCACTAGAAAATAGCACCAAAATACAGAAAAAATATACAATAATTCCTTAACAAAGAAGTGTCTTCAATCAAAATTGTATAAATCAAATATATATATATATGTGCGTGTGTGTGCATATATATGAATATATAATAATACTGACAATAATAACAATAGATTGTGTTTCAGTGAAACAAATGGTCGACCAAGTGTATTTCTAAAGGATAATGCTTTTAAGGCAAGCAATCTTTGAAAGTAAACTGCTCAATATTGAATTTAATATAAATGAGTTGCAAAGATCAGTTTTTAATATTTTATTTGTTTACCATCTTTCTCTTTCATTAACTATTTCTCTATCATATATTTATATATATATATATAAATTAATAAGTAAAGAGTAGAAAATGGGCATTGGGGGAAAAAGTGTTCACTGCTTTATAGCAGAGTAAATATTCTTTACAAGAAAGGTGCCTCGAATGGGCACGTTCTACTGAGATACTCAGCGTTCAATAGTACATAAATCTCAGGTGGACACCTGTTGATTGCAAACTAAAATTTTTACACATAAAATTCTAAGTAAAGGCCAACCATACCTTTTTGTAAATAATTTCATATATACATATATATATATATATATATATATATATATATATATATATATATATATTTTTACTCATCACCATTTGATATGCTTCTGAGTTTCATGCATGTGCCAATTATCAGGTACAAACTGGAAATTGAACAATTTGTGCCTGATGATTGCCACATACATAAAACTCAGAATTATATCAAATGGTAATGAGTAAATATAAATATATGAGTTTTTATTTTATTTTTTTATATAATTTATGACTCATATATTTTAAATATTTATAGTTCTCCTCTCTCTATTCCTTTCTATTCCCCCCTTTCTCTCACTTTCTTTCAGTTTTTCTTTCTTTGCAGTTGTGTGTCTGTTTCTGGCTACTTTCATTCACTCCTGACCCTTTGATTGTTGTTCACAGAGAGAGGGTAAAAAGGAGATCCCTTTGTAGTTCATCAGCATGGTAGCTTTTTGCCTGGGGACGTGAATGTGGTCATAACTTTTGCACGTCTCATGTCAAAATTTTGCATACTGCCGCTCAATTGTTACACACAAAAAAAAAATGTTAAACATATATGTGGCAGTTATATTTAAGGATATATATGGAAGAATATCATACATAGATTTCAAAACAATATTCGAAAATTGAATGACAAAGTAGAAAAAAATCAAAACAACATACTTAATATATTAGTTGGACATTGTAATGGCCATAACTTCGATTTAAAAAATGCTGCTTTAATTAAATAAAAAAGCAATTTACTAAGGCAAAAATGTATAGAAAGTACACTGATTTCTGAATCTTTCATGGTAAATTTGCGTCCAGGTTCTTACAAAATTTCAACTTTTTTAAATCTTCTATTAACACAATGTCGGATATTTAAAAAAAAACAACTGCAACAAAATAAAATAAATAAAAAACGTTTAGAGACTGAATGAGAACGGCCGAGTTAAGCGTCTAGATACGTTATTTGCCAAAAATTTGAAATCTAAAACTTATCGTCCCTATATCCTTAGTTTTACCAACTAAAACCTTCACAGCAAGGACCCACGATGCTATGTTAACAGTGGCAAATCATCTCCCTTCTTTTCGTATTTCTTTGAAAAAAAAAAAAAAGAAAGCAAATTTCACTCAGCTTCTTTTTCAGAACTGATTCTTTGTATAACAAATTCCCGAGAGAATGCTTTCGCAACAATAGGAGTAGATAGGTCCGCCTATCATCATGTTTACACTCCTCGGCGGTTCTTCTGAACAAGAGTAAATGTTTATTCCTTGTTTCTTGTTTAAGACTGGATTTTTGGTCCCTTCTAAAGTGTACTTCAGCTATTTATTTATTTATTTTTCCCCAATAGAAATAGATAGGTTTGTCTATCGTCTGGTTCAGACTCCTCCTTGGTCTTTTGAATGGGAGTAGAGGTCTATTCCTTGCTTGCTGTTTAGGATTGGATTTCTAGTTCCTTTTAGTCTCCTCATTCCTTTTCACTCCCAGTAGACCCTTGCGTCTTAGTGGCATAATCGCTTGCTTAAGGTGGATTAATAAATAAATACATAAAAATTACAATCTTCGTCTCAACAGTTATCTATCATATTCGTCCTTATGATACACTCTTACTTCCCTCTTCTTTACAACAATCTCGCTCAGTAGGCCTCTACTTTGGGTAACCCTGGGTCCTTATATTGGGTTAACAGTAAAAAAAAACAAAAAAAAAAAAAACAGAAAAGGATATTATTTTAGTCTGATAAAGTCCTTTTAGAGGACAAAATGCATTCCATTTGGATCGGAATTCGACAGGATGATAAAATAAAGAACAAATAGGAAACATATCAATTCTGTCCTCCTGTATGGAATCAAATGCCGGAAAATCTCCTTAAAGACGAAGAAGAGACACGAAGCAACAGAAATGTGTTTCTACAGAAAGATGCTAAGGATACCTTGTGCTGAACATGTGAGCAACAACGAGGTTTTAGAGAGAATGGAAACAACGAGGAAACTTATACTTAACGCCAGGAAGAGGAAGCTGAAATTTCTGGGACACGTAATGCGAAAGGAGAGCTTGGAAAATCTGATTCTCGTAGGATAGATAGAGGGAAAGGACAGCTGAAATTTCTGGGATACGTAATGCGAAAGGAGGGCTTGGAAAATCTGATACTCACAGGATGGGTAGAGGGAAAGAAGTACAGGGGAAAGCAACGCGTGACATACTTAATGGGCTTGAGTAATTGGATGGTAGAACAGGGTCTGAGAGAAATAATAAAAAGACAAAACTTATTTACAAGGGAGAGGAGGAGTTGGAGGGCCATGATCGTCTACGTCCTGAAGGGAAACGACACATAAAAGAAGATATCAATCTAACGTATTTCACTTTTATTTAAGATTCGTTAGAGACTGAGAAGTTTTAATAAAAGCGAAACATATTAGTTTGTTCTCTCTTTTTTTTTTTTTTTTTATATATATATATATATATATATATATATATATATATATATATATATATATATATATATATATATATGGATTTAGCAAATTACAAAATTCATAAAAATTCTCTCTTGAAATATTTGAACTTTACCGTTTGCGACCTGCACGCTCCAACACTACATAACCGTTAATAAATAGCTCATTCTTAAAAGCATCTTTCGGTCGGAAAAACACATTTATTTCGTCTTCCAGTTTTGATTCTAAAGGAAAAAATACAACCCGAAGATGAATGCGTGGAGCATTTGAAAGTACTAGCTTAATTAAAAAATACACCATATCCATTTTATACATAAGGATCTATTCATTCAGTGGATTATTAGTAGTATAATGCTTATAATTATGTCTACTAGCGAAAGGATTTCGCCAATAATTGCATTAATATTGCTAATTGATTCAAAGTATGATTAACTCTTGTAATATATATATATATATATATATATATATATATATATATATATATATATATATATATATGATTCTGTATAATTTTATAAACAGTAT
Source organism: Acanthosepion pharaonis (assembly GCA_903632075.3). Classification (NCBI taxonomy): domain Eukaryota; kingdom Metazoa; phylum Mollusca; class Cephalopoda; order Sepiida; family Sepiidae; genus Acanthosepion; species Acanthosepion pharaonis. The sequence goes on along the minus strand of CAHIKZ030004932.1, from coordinate 3,342,795 downwards.
TTAAAAATATGACAAACCAGTCTGATGAAATATTAACGTGTGAAACATGTCACAAGAAATTTTCCAGTTTTCATATATATATAAAATATATATATATATATATATACACAAGTAGTAATCCGTTGGTATAATCCAAGCGAGTTCTGTTAACACAATATAGAATTTTAAATATTAAATGTTAAAACTGACTCACAGATATAAGGAGGCACAGTGGTGTAATGGATAGCGGTTCTGATTGAGGAATCGGAGAGCCGAATTTGAATCCCAATCGGTTTCATAACATTCATCTAAGTGCTAATATCCTTGGGGAAGGGTATGAATCCTCCTCTTCTCCCCATCCACCAGTTATGGATAAATAGCAGGTGGGGGAAGAAGAGTCCTTGGGTGGCAACCGGTCTAGGAGAAAGAACAAATCTGAATTTAAAACTGACTTCGAGAGGGTTGGGCTCCATCACGTTAACTTGCCCAAGAAACACCACGTCTACTGCGGCTGCAGTATACATGGTGCCCCTACGACCCTAGGTCACGGGAATATATATTAGCAGTAGAGCCCGGCGTTGCCCGGGGATGTAACAGTAAAAGATAGATCAAGTATCGACCATCATAAAGACTGAAAAATAAAATTGACAAAGATTATTGTTTAAGGTTGACGGACACGCATGTCTTAATTAGTTTTTTTTTTTTTGTTTGTTTGTTTTAGGTTTTTTTTTACGAATTGGTCAAACCCAAACAAAAATATTGTTTTCAATCGTTATGAGTCTACCGCTTGAATAGAATTTTTCAATTTTATTATAAACAATTGTCTTGTAAATGGAATTTTTAAAGCATTCTGAATGTAAAAATAAAGAAAAAAGTGTGCAAGACAATAAGAAACACCACCTACCAAAAAAAAGTGAAGTTTTAGGAAAATGTAGGAAATCCGATCACATATATAAACGAACACACACACACACACACACACAAACAAACAACCAACCTGGGTTTTATAATAAATATAACTCGATATGAGCTGTCCCCCTTTCATTCTCGAAACAGCGATGCCTCTTAATCGTCTTTTCAAATTGATTTCGTGCAAAAACAATTGTTTTTTTCCAATTTTTGGCGCTGTCAGAACCACCGCAAGGTAATTTTACGTAGTCCTGTGAAGTTTTGTTGAAATCGGTTGAAAAATGTAGGAAATCCGATCCAATATATAAACGAACACACACACACACACACACACACACAAAACCTGGGTTTTATAATAAGTATGATATATATATTGAATTTTGGTGAAATGGGGCATTTGCTACAAGAAATAGCCATTTATATGCGGGATCCTAGTCATCTCTTGAAATGAGCTTTTCCATTTTGCGCAAAATCCATTTAAAAGGAATACTTACTTTTCAAGACCAAAGTGGAATCCGCATTATATACACTGAGTTATTAGCTACGATGTATTACTGATAAATAATTATTGGAATCTCAAAGTTTATTTGCTGAATGATGGTTACGTTTATCTGCATAGTTAAGACGAAAATCAATTTCTTTTGCGCAGAAATAAATAAGTGGCATGAAATGTCCTGAATTTCTAAATCTTAAATTAATAGCCACGTTGTAAGTTTGAAGGTGAAAATGAGTCGTAATGCTGATTTGTCAGATGAAAAGAAATGTTTAAGATCTTCAGGGCTTGAAACAAAACAAAAAAAAAACAATTTTGGAAATTGCAAAAATAATTGGCAGGTATTTCATATTTATACTTCTGGAAGATAAATATAAAAATTCTTAAACTAGACCTTTTACGGTTTTTATTCATGAAATGACTAATAACATGAAACACAGTGTAATATTATCAAGAAAGACATGAATATTTTCTTTGTTCCATTCCTGAAACTCTCAGGAATTGAATAGTCAACAATTTTCCATCACAAAAATCTAGTAAACATTCAAATTTTATTATTCAAACATGGCGTTTATTATGGTAATATCATGGTGCAACACACGGTTAGAACTGGAGACCTATCTCAAATATTGTCATTTCACATTTTTAGTTTCGGTTTGGGTTTGCTATAATTCGCTTCTGTAGTTGGCTTAAGAAATCTTTGCTTTTTACATTTGGAATAACTTTAGCTTATTTAATTAACTAAGTATAAGATTTATTGATCTTATTTTTTTTTAAAGGCAATTCACCCCAAGCAAGGCGGGAGTGCCACTAGCACGCAAAGAGTTACAGAGGATTGAGAACAAGAGCAAAGAGGCGCGTTTGAGGAAAGGACACAGAAGAGGACAGGGAACAAGCTTAGGGTGTCAGATGTCGATTGACATTACACTTGAATATTTGAAGATTATAGTCATCGAGGAAGCAAGGGGAAGGGAATTCCACATATGAGAAGTGCGGGAGAAGAAGTTGTCTGAGGAGAAGAGACGGTTACATTTGACCGTTTTGACAGTGAAAGGGTGAGACTGAGATGCCAGCCTGGTAGCACGTATAAATTCATGAAGTCCGGGAACTAGCGACAGTAGCTCATCGGAACAGTTGCCGTGAAAATATTTGCAGAAGAGACAGAGGAAGGCCACAGCACGTCTGTGGGATAGCGATTGTAGTCTAGTTGCCAAATCAGGACTCATCATCTTGCATATTCGTCTCTGGATTTTGTCGCGGCTCTCGAGACGTACAGCGGGAGCATCAGACCATATATGACAGCAATATTCCATGCAAGGACGGATGGTTGATTTATAGATTTGAAGGATGGACTCAGACGAGAAAAATTTTCTGGCACGACAAAGAGAGCTAACTTACCTTGCAGTAGATGATGCTATTGATTCAATATATTTATTCCACCTCATGTCAGTGGACAGTGTAACAGAGGCGCTCTCAAGAACCAATGGGAGACAAGAAGGTTCTCTGTAGTGGGTAAAGGAGAGCAGTTTCGTTTTGAAGGCATTAAAGTTTACAAGCCATTTCCCACCCCAGTGAACCACAGATTGGAAGTCCTTTTCGAGATCAGCAGCCAGGTTAGTTTTGTCAATGATACCAGATTTACTATTGAGGAAGGAGTAAGTAGTAGTGTCGTCCGCGTAGGTACCAACTTGGGAACTGGTGACATCGAGAAGGTCATTGATGAAGATCAGGGACAGTGTAGGGTCCAAGATAAAGCCTTGGGGGACACCAGCGTTTGTGATAAAGGAGCCGGAGGAGAACCCGTTTAGGACGACCTTCATTTCACGGTTTGACAGAAATGATTGTATTAAGTCAAATAATCGTCCTGTAATGCCGTATTCCTGAAGCTTACGAAGAAGGCCAGCATGTCAAACTCTCCTTCGAACATGAAATGTTATTTTGTATTTTCTTCACAAAAACAAGCATTTTTGTGCGTGAAATTCACTAAAAAACATGTAATTTAGAAAACTTTATTATGTGGAAGTTAATTTACTTTTCTTTTCTATGGATTTTTTACTTTGTTGTGACCTAGAGAAGATTACCGAGTAGAATAATCAAACGAAGGTTGGTAATGAACGATAATACTTAGGACAAGAACAACACATATAAGATTCACGAGCGGCGCGTAGAAGTAGTAGTCAACTGCTAGAAGTGAGTCAAGTGAATTCCACAATGAATCTCCAACGGCAGGATATCTACCAACCGCCCCACACGGTCAGATGCAAGGCTGAATTAGGGTATCCGAGCCTGTAGGTTCGACCAAAAGTTCCCTGTAGACCCCGTATAAAACGGGGTAGGGTAGCTGTTTCCCGTGACGAGACTCTGCTTTCGACATAGCCTCTCCTAGGGATCCTCTTTGTCCGGAGGTAGAGAGTTTGACCAGCAGAGCTGGAGACGAATCTCCAACTGCAGACTAGCATACAGTATTGACTACTGTATTTATGTCATTGGGGACATACCCATAAAAGCAAATACACTAATTATCAACTTTACTTAAGCGTAGTCTATATTTCTCTTTTTCATAAATGAAAAAAAAACCATGTTGAATTTTTACCGCGCATCTTATACTGAAATGTAACATTTTAATTTTACTTTATTTAAAGAAATAATTTATTTTTCTAATCTTTCTTATTAAAAATCGTACAAAATCACTCCCAAGAAAGTTAATTTTAATAATGTTTTGTTATATCTGTCTATATTTCAGAGATAAGGTGTATTAACTATTTACACTATTTATATTGTTCGGACTGTTGTCCTCATCTTTATTGTCATATTCACAACGTTTCAGCCGTTTACGCCCCGGTCTTCTTCAGGTGATATACGTTGGAATTGCCTTTTTTTGTATATCTCAGTGTCAGTTATTTCCCTTTAGTAACTCAACACTACGAGTTTTATTCAACTCTGCTGTGGACATGTATTGAACTCACAACTCTTTAGGTCAACCAACGCTTTTAACACTGGGTCACGTGTCCGTGGTACGTGGAACTAGAACAATCTACCTCGGTGGACGAAATAAAAGGTTCGGTTCCAAATTCCAACGTACATCACCTGAAGAAGGTCGGAGCACACGACGGCCGAAACGTCATGAATATGACAATTAAAATGAGTAAAACAGTCCGAACAATGTAAATAGTGTAAATAGGTATTGTTATGATTAATTTTTAATAGACTTTTCTTCCGAAGACTATTTATTCTGTTTTTTACACTGCGAAATTTATTTAAAAATGCTATTATTTGTTACATAAATTTAATTGAATAATTTTCTCTATGATATTGTTATTCATAATAAAAAAAAATATATTGATGATAAAATTTAAATTTCTCTGAGGAATTTGTTTTTCTTTCTAAAAAGGTATTTTTAATATGTCGAATTTTAGTTTATTTGCCGTTAAAAATATAAAATAGGAACAAACATGATATGTTATACTTAAAAATTAATGACACTTCATTTATTAGGAACGATGTAAAAATAATATCATAATTAAATTCAATAAATTTAATCCGATAATTTTAGATATTTAAACGATGTGTACAAAACGTTAATCCTTACCCTGCTGCTAAACCATGCATTTTTAAGAGTTATTTTTTCAAGGTACTTCTATGATAATAAAAAAAAATATATTTATGACAAAATACGTCAGCATGACAATAGTTACTTTATATCGAAACAACAAAATAAAAAAATTACTTTCATGTTTATTTTGTTTTGTCATACTTTTGTCCCAAAATTCATAGTTCCAATATGTTTTTTGTTTGTTTTATTAAAACTGTTTTGACATGAATAATTCAAAGATTAAAATGCATATAACATTTCGTACGCCCCTGTTAACGGGGTGGGAAGTGATGGATCTGAAGCTCCGCCAAATTATATATTAATTGTAATAAGACCTTAGTTAAGAAAAAATATACCAAGATAAAGAGGATTAACTTTTCGAGCCAAATTAATTATGATCTTAATCTCTACTTTTTTTCTTTGAATTTCTACAGCAGCAAACTATCGCAAACCCAAATCGAAACTAAAAATCTTTACTCCCAGTAGAATGACAAGATTTGAGATAGGCTTCAAGTTTTGGGTGTGAGTTGCACTATGACTTGACTATAAATAAAGAACACCATGTTTGAATAATCAAACTTGAATGTTTACGAGATTTTTGTGATGGAAACTTGTTGACTATTCAATGCCTGAGAATCTCATAAATGGAACAAAGAAAATATTCATGCCTTTCTTGATAATATTACACCGTATCGGTCATTTCGTGTTTTATCAATATATAAAATAAATACTTATTGAAATTTAAGTTTTCTTTGTTGAATGATGCCAACATTTGCATGTGTAATTAGAATGAAAGATGGTTTATTTTGCATAGATACAAACAAATTGTATACATTTGCATGAAATGTTTTGTAATTCAAAGTCTTAAATTAATAGCGTCATTTCAGGTTTGAAATGTTAAAATAGATTGAAAGGATGATCGGTAAAGAAGGATATTCAATAACTTCAGTGCTTAAAACAATATTGGAAATAGTAAAACTCTCAGAAACTATCAGCGAATTGTAAAGAAGTTCATTGAAGATTCTAGACAAACCTGATGCAAATCTAGTAAAGAACAAGGGGAAAACTTTATCTCACCAACCTATTCCGTATCAAGGCAGAAGTTATAAAAAATCCATTTTTGTAAAGAACTGAAAATTTTTAGTGCTGTGCACACAAAGAAATACTGAATAACGCAGGATGTCGAATCCTAAACAAAGTTAAAAAGAAAGTAAAACCAATCGTTTGGCCTCATTTACAAGACATGTATAAGGAAAATGTTATGAAGTCTTCTATGTTCCGTATCCTTTCACGACGTTGGCGATCATGACTCTCCATATTTTCCTGTTCTTTTTTAGCTCTTAATAAAGTTTGTGTTTTTGTTATCTATATCTATAATTCTCAAAATGTGTGTGTGTGTGAGAGAGAGAGAGAGAGATCGGATGTTGTTTATGCGTTTCCAGTTTTCATTCGATTTCGATGTTTTTGTTTTTTGTTTTTTATAGATAATTCTTCAGTGCCGGTTTTGAGTCCAAACTGGCTGGAAGAATTACAACTTTGATGGTGAAAAATCGAAAAAAACTGATTTTTTACACTTTGCGCAAAAATCAAAGGCAAAAATTTAAAACAACGTACAATCAATTTAGAGAGTTGAAATCTAACGCAAAAAATTTTAAGAATTATAAAAAAAAATTATATTATGAATAAAAATTATCGCATATTATTATTATGACGGTCCATGGAAGAGGGTCCTTCCTTGCAAGATTGAGAACGCAAAAACGGCTCTTTTCAGGCCCCCCACATTCAAATTGTTACTCCCCCACCGCATTTGGGGATGTGCCTCAGTTGCACCCAATTGTTGTTACTAATATTGATTTTCGGGTGGGTTTACTTTAAACTTAAACTGCTCCAATTGAACAGCAAAAATTCCCAGTAATAAAACACCCGGTCGAAGACGGGTTATACTGCTAGTCTCTCCTAAACCTTGCACTGCTATTTACTGACTCAAACTAGCTAATTTATGCGTTGTTTTCATCTGTTCTTCTTGCCTTCAATCTGTCCTGTGAGTATCAAATTTTCCAAGCCTTCATTTCCTCTTTTCTATGCCCTAGAAATTCCATTAGTTTTTTTTTTCCTGATGTTAAGTATAAATGTCCTTTTGGTGAACATTGTCTCTAAAACTTCATCATTTCTCACATGTTCGGACCATCTTTACGTAGAAACACATTTTTGTTACTTAAAGTCTCTTCTTCATCTGTGAGATTGTCCAGCATTCACTGCCCTGTGAGAGGACTGATATTACATAAAGACCCAGATTGGGCATGACTTAAACAGACTTATTTTTCTTTCATTTACATGATTCATACTTTAGTCCATTTTGAAACCAGTCGGATACGTTTTATTCCAAATTCAGACCAAGGCTTTAATCCGCTGGCATAGTAACATAAAAATTCTGAGTTCAAACCCTGGGCCCTGTAGTAAAAATTCGGTGGAAAGAGTGCGAGCAATAACAGAGCAGTACGAAAGACAAAAAAAAACGAACAAGATGAAATATCAATGTACAGTGAAATTAGAAAAATCTGTCACTCATAGATTAAATAAAGGGTTCAGTTCGAAATTCCCTGACAATTACCCGGGTCGACAAGACAACTGAAGAGGACCAGAGAGCAAAATGGCTGAAACGTTGTGGTTATAGTAGCAAAGATGAGGATATTAATCCGGATGTAAATAAAGTAAATAATGATTACCCATCATCCTAGGAATTCAGACAGAAACTTGGGAAAAAGAAAAATCCCATATGGATTGAAAAATAGTAATGAATAGGCATTAATCTTGTATGTGCAAAAACCATTCTTAACTTTCTGTTTTTTTATTTAACGACATGTCCATTCAGGACGTGGGTGATCATGACTCACCACAGTTTCATTTACTTTATTATCTGCAAATCGCCCAGACATCTTGGGTATGATAATGGAGGGCCTTCCTATTACCGTCTCTACAGTTTTCCTTCTCTTAGAATCGCTGCCAAGGCTAGAGAGCCTTGTCTACTCTGCTATTTAACCCGAGCTGGTAGGATGGGAGTAGAAGAGACGGATTTAAGCCTTTCCCAAGAGCATTTGGAGAAGGTGAATGCAACAGACAAGCCCAGAATTCGAACTCGGCTCGCTGATTACACTTTCCATTACACTATCTTCATATCCATATTTTCTTTCTTCCCTTTTTTCCCTACAGACAAGTTTAAGTTGCGACGTACTTTTCCTTTGTTCCTACTCGAACAAAACATACCCCATGACTTTTCTTCTACAACCTATCGGGTAGGTTCAAAAACTGATCAGCTTTCTCGACATTTCTATTTGGGAAGTCACAGGCATCAGGGAATAACACCATTCATTAAAAAAAAATAATATAATTCATATATAAGTTCTAAAAGTTTCATTAGAATCCGACAATTATTTGATTTTTGCAAGAATTTCCAAATCAGTGTAATTTTTACCGGAAAAAGGCTCTAAAACACACCTAGTAATCTTTGGCCGACCGCTGACGAAAAAAAAAAAAAAAAAAAAAAATTTCGAACATACTAGAAAGGATTAAAAAAATAATAAAATAATAAAAAAAACATACTTTTTTTTTTTTTTTAAACTTAATAAACAAACATTTTGACGATAAAACTTTGCTTCTTTTTTTTTAAGTTTGGGGCCTTTTTTTCACTTTACTATGTTGTTCTTTTTCAGCGAATATGTAGAGGTACCTGTATGTCATATAGTGAAGAGATGTTGATTGGAAGGAAATGCCCCTGTATCTGAGCTGTAACGTTTCTGGTAATGACTGGTGGTGAATGACAGAGCGAGTTCTTTCTAAATTAATCACTGCGTCACCCAATCGGTACTTCGAGTAAAATCAGATCAATCATTGGATGACCTCGGACTCTTCGCGCTAACTTCGGAACTAGTTTTGTTACTTATGAACTGAAAGATCATTTCGTAAAGAACGAATTCTGTTTGCTTCTTTATTGTTGTTGAAAATTGTTCTTTCCAGCCAGTTGTGGGTTAAAAAAAAAAAAAAAAAAAAAACATTTTCAGATTTTCTTTGTTTTTTTTTAACTTTTTTTTTTTAACTTTTTGTTTCCAGTTTGTCGTTATTTCATTTTTATATATATTTTAATTTAAAAGAGATTTTTTTTTTGTTTAATTTCTTTCATTTTAACCCCTTTCTACTTTATTTGAGGAAATATAAAACGAACTAAAAAGTTTACCAGAGCTCAATTGTGCCCAGCGCTCCGACCCAAACCTCATCATAAACGCGCGCGCACACTGGGAACAGACAAGTAAAGAGAAAAAAATTTGATATAAAAATAAAAATCTACTACGAATTAAAAAAAAAAAAAGTGGGGGTGCAAAAGTTTAAAAGCCTTTGTTATGAATATTTACGGAGAAATTATCTTTGAAACACTGTCCATTTCACCAATAGCATTCACAGAGGCAAACAACATAATTATAGAGTCTACGCCATTTTGGAATTTTTCAGTTTCAGTTCTCAGCAAAAGGGAAAAAGTATTTAGAGAGAGAGAAAGAAATAAAGAAAGAAGTGCGTATTATTAGGTAAGGGCGAACCGGGACGAAATAAAATAAAAACAAAAAAAAAAAAACAAAAAAAAAAACATAAGCAACGACAAAATAATGGCGATAAAAACCAAAAACGCAAAAAAAAATAAAATAAATATAGGGTGGGTAGTTGTTTGATTTTCAAAGCCTCTGTAGTTTGTTTTTTGTTTTGTTTTATTTCATTTGACGGGAAGAGAAGAGTTTTCGTTTCATTTCTAAGCGAAAAACGGACTGGGTTACCGAATTCGAGAGTATTGGTCTGAGTTGATCTAATAATGAATGAGAAAGGACATGTAAAAATACAGTGCGGTCTGATTTCTATCTTAAAATAATTTCTATCCCCAAATCCTCTCCTTGTATTTGATCCCTCTCTAAATTCAGCTTGATCGTCATCAACTCAAATAATATTCTTACAACAAATATTAAATTTAATTCAATAAAATATCGACGGAAAGAGAGAAAAAAAAATTGGAATTTTTATGTTATAGGTACTGTCAATTTTTTACGCCCCGCCAAAAATGATTTTTTTTTTCATAAGAATGTAAAAAAAATCAATGATAAAGAAAAATAATTTTTTTGTCAATTTTCGGAATGAATCGTTTTTAGTTTTCTTTTTTGTTTTTTTACTGAAAGTTTCTATCACGGTTTCATTTCCTCCGCCATAACGTAACATTCCTGTGTCTTCTATACAAATATTTTCATGGTAACTGTTTAACTGATTAACTTTTCCCTGTGGTACCTAGACTTTATGAATATATGTGTATTATCAGAATTCGGAACGGAAACATTAATAATGAGTGGAAAGAGAAAAGAGCAACCAGGAGGACAGTAGATAGCGACTGACATTGCATTTAAATGTTTGCAGATGAAAGTTGGCTGGAAAGCAGTTCCACAAGCGAGAAAAAAAATGTTAGCATAGAACTTACGGTTATATCTAGCCAGCTTAACTATCAACTGATGAGACCTTGCCGCCAGTCTAGTACTGCGCTTAAATTCATGAAGTCTAGGTACCATAGCGAAGAGTGATATTTATTTGTAATTATTTACAAAATGTAGCACAAGGCCAAAAGAGGGAATGGGGAAAAGGGGCGGCCTTCATCTGTCTTAACTTTAAACTTAGCTAGCCACAAAAACTGACCCAAACATACAACAATATTCCCAACATCAAAACAACGCATTCTTACTTATCTTTCTTACTACATTCATCATAATATTGTCTTTATGAAAAGTCCTAACTAGTCCCCATATGTACAGTTCATTATCTGAGAGGGGGAGAGAGAGAGGAATAAAACAACAATTTAAAAACTAGCCCATTTACAATATTTACCATAGCGAAGAGCTCATCTGAACAATTACCATGAAAGTAATTATAGAAAAGGCATAGAGAGGCAACCTTACGGCGTTAGGTAAGTGACTAAAGCCGAGCTACCAGATTAGGACCAATAATATTGGTTATTCCTCTTTGGATTTTATCAAGGAGCTCAAAGTAAATAGCAGGGGCACCGGACCATATGGGGTAGCAATATTTTAAGAATGGACGAATGGTAGAGTTATAGATATGTATGATAGATTCTGGAAAGAAAAAGTTGTCTCGCATAACACAGCTAGCCTAGCAATGGATTCAATATAGTCTTTCCACTTCATGTCAGCTGAGAACGTTAGCACGAGAAGGCTCAACGAGTCACTTTCCTGGGGGTGTTAGCATCAGCCATGCTGATGGAAGGCAGAGAGGAGTCTCTCAGATGATTAATGGAGCGAAGTTTAGTTTTGGTGGCGTTAAAATTAACAAGCCATCTTTTAACAGTTGTGCAGACGGATAAAAACAAACGGGGACGTGTATATCTATTTGAGAGAAAGCACTGTATATTTAGGGAACTTGAATGTTAAAATGTTTGGTTCGTGTAGAAAACAGAATACATATTAAAAAATATATAGAAAAATGAATTAAGGTCTTACTTGATGGTTGACTTGTTGCGCATTTCAAAATTGGAGAAGCAAGACTATGAACGACAATAGAAATTTAAGTCTGGTAATACAGGTTTTAACTGGTCAGGGGACTTTCATTTCCCGCCTCTAACAAAACTGTCACGTGACGGATTTCTTACTCTTTGATATGTGTATAAATTATGACAAGAATGAGGCGACAGTGGAACGAGTCCTTCGTATCGTAATGGTGAGCTGGTAATACTAAGTTAAAGTCAAAGATAGCCATTAAATGACTATTTTACAATCTTTGTTATTTTGACATTATTCGTGTGCGTCAAGGTTTAATTCCAGTGTTTCCGGCTATGAATAGTAGCAGCATAATAGCAATTAGGACCGTAAAATGAAAACTGGATTTCATTTCCGACTAAGTTTCCAACGGCCAAATACTATAAGCAGTAGAAGATATATTGACGTAAGGCAATGGTTTTGCTCTTTTAAAGCAAACAGTTTTCCTGTAGTAAATAAAAATAACAAGTGGTCTTCTATGATTTTTAATGAAAAGGTTATATTTTGTCTGAAGGTAGGACTTCCTCTCATCACTAAAACTACAAAAAACATTTGATACCCCAGGTATGTGGCGACGCTACTAGACACAATGATGTTGTGGAAATTTTGACTAGATACCTACGTGACTTTACTCCCAATCTTTACAATGTATGTTGTGCAAGCTGCAACTGCTGCTCTTACGATGGACTGATGATGGCGAGCTCCTGTACTACATGGTCATCCAAATTACTATCGAGTCAATCGAAGGTCCACAATCTGACCCATCTCAAACGGACCTAAACAAAAGAAGAAAGTTTGTGCCTCTGTGGCATTATATCGGCTTGCACTGAACTCTTTCACAAAAATGAAACTTATCGCAGCATCCGTCACTGTCTAAAGCTCAGACACAGGCGATGCACAGGTATGAGTCAAAAGACAGCCGAAGTATTTGAAAATTTTATCAGTATATCTACTAACTTTACCCAGGGCAAAATATGCATCGAAAGATCGAGAAATATAAACAGGCCTTTGCTGATACCCGCTGCGGAACTCTGGAGTCGGGATGCTGAAGGCAACATCAATCAGCTAAGTGACAAACTTTTACTTACATTAATTGAATTAATATTAAGTAGATATTAAATGAAACTCCGAGGAATAATATCTATATTTATTAATATATACTTAATAGATCTGTTATATTACATTGAGCTCACTATTTTATTAACACCAGCAGTCAATGAGCGATATATATATATATATATACAGGGTGTCTCAAAATAATGTATACACGCTTTAAATATTAATAGTTAATAATACATTACCGTGATGGGAGAACTTATATGGATGAAAATACCGCATCACCCCTTACATCTGGCCACCTAACTCCCCAGACTGTAACTCCCTTGATTATTATGTGTGGGGTACAGTTGAGCGACAGATGAACAAAACTCCTTGTAACACCAAAAATGAACTGAAAGCAAGAATTAAGCAGTTTTCACCAACTTAAACAAGGAGACCGTCCAGAAGAGTCGCAGGAGATTCCGAAGTTGTCTGGAGGCCGTTATTGAAGCCAATTGCAATTTTATTGTATAAATTTACTCGTTAGTATTTCAAGATATTTTTGTGTAATTTTGGTAAATATATCTGTTGAAATGAGATGTTAGTATTATTTTCATTTTTGCGTAATTTAGACGACGGTTCATCCGTCGCACCATTATATATATATATATATATATATATATAAAAGTCTATGCCACATTCTAAGAGCTCTTATATCATGAACTACAAATTGTAATATGACTGAACTGGTACCATTTAAAAGCTAAAAGTATCAAGTTTTCTTGTTAATTTAATTTTTATTTAATTAACACTATATAGAGCATATATATATATATATATATATATATATATATATAGAGAGAGAGAGAGAGAGAGAGTCCGCCAAAAAACTGGATACACACTTCTGCAAATAAAAAACTTGTACAGATTTTGTAATACTAAATTTATTCAGACATCACAAAACTAATATTAGTTATCTTTGGACTCTTCAATCAAAATGGTGGCCTTTAGCTTCCAGACATTTATCAGTACGGCAAACTACTAATTGGGCAACGTTGGCCAAAATGCACAGTGGGATTGCTGCAGCTGCATTTTCAATTTCTTGTCTAAGGATCGCTAATGTATTCGATTTTCTGCGATACTTAACATCGCAATTTAATAAAACTATGAAAGACAAGTTTTTCCTTTCCTAAATGTGTATACATATTTTGGCGGACTCTCTGTGTGTGTGTGTGTGTATATATATATATATATCTCAAAGTGTAGAAGAACGAACAGTAAGATCACAGCGTTCAAAATATTAATTTAAAAACAGTGCTCAATACGAAAAATTGACCCGTAAATATTTATTTCATATACAGTGTTACCTTAGAACATGTACATATCCACTACAAAATTGTACATATTTGTTTCAACGCCAAAAAAAGAAAACCTTTTTTTAAATGTATCATCAGGTAGGGAATCACGATGCGTAATTCCCTACCAGATGAGACGTTTTAAAAAGGTTTTCTTTTTTTGGCTTTGAAACAAAAATGTACAATTTTGAAGTTGATATGTACATGTTCTAAGGTAACACTGCATAATTATATATATATATACACACACACACACTTCTTCTTTCACATCCTCCTACCCACCTTCTATTACACCCAACTAGAGTTCTTTACTTTAAAAAAAATAATAAAGCGTTAGATGGTCATTTGATAAAAACCACCTGAGGATGCTGTAAGGTTGAAACCAAAGTAGCGAATTCAACTGACCTCATGATTTTTAAAGTAATATATATATATATATATATATATATATATATATATATATATATATATATGACTGGTAACCGAGAGCCAGATAAAAATATGATGAGACCAATGCTTCTTAGCGTAATGACAAACGCCGTGAAGTGTGACATCGAGTTTTCGAATCGCAAATGGCATGTTTCGGAAGCTGACGAATAAGGTATCAAAAAATAACATTAATCACCAGAAAAATGTGGAAGAAAAAAAATAATTTCAGTCGTGAAAAGACGAAAAAAAAAAGTCAGAGAAAACAAGTTTTTAAATTATTTACTAATGTCCTCATCTTTGTTGTTACAATCACAACACTCCGACCGTTGTACACTACGAGCTTCTTCAGATATCTGTCGCTCCAGGTAACCGTGACGGAATTTCGAAGTGAACCCTTTATTCATTTTACGGGATTAGATTCTTCTCATTCCGCTGTCTAAGTCTTGGAATATCCCGTCTTGTTCGTTTATTTACAACTGCTTAGTTATTGCTTACCTGTTTCCACTTAGCCAAAGGAAACACTACCCATCTCAGTGATTGAACGCACAATTACAGTCACCAAATTCACGAACCAACGCTTTAATCCAACGATAAACAATAATTAAGTAATATTTTAATTTATTTATCTTAATAAAATAAAAGTCACATGTAATTTATACTAAAATATGTACTGTTTTCATAAGTTAACCCTGAACGACAATAGCCGTATATTAAAAAATATTTAGGTATTTAACTAATATAAATATTAAAATTCTGATTTCTTGTTTATTAAAAGTACACTTATTTCTTATAAATAAAGAATCGGTCGGCAGTATTTTTTTAATTTATGAAAATACTCTTTCATTAAATATGACTGTATTGCTAAAATTCATTAAAATATTCCTTTAATTACGATAAATTAAACATTTATTTTATTTAAGATATAAATAAGTTAAATAATGACTTAATTTCCTTCGCCTTCATTGGAGGAAGTTTATCCCTATGACCGGTGGCGCACCTACATTTTGATGACACGGAAATTTGATATGGGCTCCCCTTCGCAACCAAGCAACAATAGATTTGAGAATTCAACTTAGGCTATGAATGGATTCTGACGAGCTCAATGAGCCCGTATAGCTGGTGATGTTGGCGCTGCAAGCTTCCAAGAAAATTTTGAAATTTGAACAATCACAAGGGAATTTGGAGGCCATATGAAATGATTATTACGTCATATTCTAAGGCCAACGTTAGCTACACCAACCAATTGGCTTATGATTCTATCACTAAAACGACCTCGTTTTAATAACAAACACTTAACATCGATTTTGTTGAAAATTTCGCTCGTTAAAAAAAGTTGCTTCAGAAACCCCTCTGAGATTAAAGGACTCAGAAGTTTGATTATTTTCATAGTAGATCTGTCATTGCCTATGACTACTTCCGACAAACCACTGTAACCAAATACATATACATATATATACATATGAGTTTCTAAAGAAGTAATAGATTTTTCTATTTATTATTAATGCAACAGATTTGCCTATGACTACTTCCGACAAACCGCTGTAGCCAAATACATATACATATATATACGTATGAGTTTCTAAAGAAGTAATAGATTTTTCTATTTATTAATGCGACAGATTTTATTACTCACGTTATTTTCAATGGATACCCATATTTGAATAAACGCCCTGTTTATTTGTTATATTTATCTATTTATTTTTGTCTACGGCCTGAATATTCGAGAAAAAAAAAACCTTATTAAAGAAACATAAACGTTCCTCCTACCGAGAGGAACACAGGTTCATATCATACCGTTGATCGCATGTTTTTCTCAAATATTCAGGCCAGGAGAAGAAAATAAATAAATATACTGTTTAATAAACAAACGGCGCGTCTACTCAAATATGTGTATCCACTAAAAATAACGTCTAAACAATAAAATGTATGAGCTTGTAACAAAGGCATGTGCAAGTCAAACGTATATAAAGTAGTTAATCACAAAAAGTGTGTCCAGGGCCGGTGCGCACTACGCACGTACCCACCGACTGGGGGGGGGGGGTCAAGACTGATTAGGGTTCAGGACAGTGCTTCGTGACACTTGCTATCTTATCAACATTTACTTTTTTTTTTCTACCTTCATTTATATACGTTACAAATTAAGCCCAACTGATTGTTAAAGGATGGAAGATTTTCACGGATTATGACGTTATTCTGAGGCCATTTTTTTTCGTTCAAATTTGAATTTGTTTTGTTGATGCTAAGTCTCGAAAAAAACACTATATGAAATTCACTATTTTTTATCCATAATATTGAATGTGTTAAAATTATTCAATTTTTAGTAAGATGTTAGTTAAAAAGTTGATGTCAAAAATTGCCGCAAAACTAAAACATGATTGACTTGTTTAAGATGGAACGATCTATGACATGTCTCTAATTTGTATTTAGATACATTGTATTTATTTTCATTTTGTATTTATTTTGGAGTAAATTCATGGAGCGGCTCGGATTGAGGAACTGGAGAGCCGAGTTCGAATTCTAGTCAAATTCATTACATTCACTTACATGCTTAATACCCTTGGGAAAAGTATAAATCCTCTTCTTCCCCCAGCTATGGGTAAATAGCAGGACAGACCAGGTTCTATAGCCTTGGCAACTGGTCTACCGCAGAAAGAAATGGCAACCTACTGAGGGGAAAAAATCTGCCTCGTCAGTCATGTATCAAAAGATACATGATCGTCTAAGCGCGTATCACGCATGGCACATAACTGACTTTCAATTTTCTAGTTGAATTGTTCACCTATTGCATATGATCCATTATTATGCATAAAGTTATGTGTATTTTATGAATACTACCTTACGAAAATTGAGATATAGTAGAGTAGGGGTGGGGAGTAGCATAGATTCGGAGGACACAAGACTCCTGTACCGACCCTGGGTGTGTCTATACGAAATTTACCTAAAACTGAAGAATAGAAATAATTATTATTAGTTATTACTGAAACTGATTGTATTAAAGAAGGAATTGTGAGTACTAGAACTAGAGAGAATTTTTAGTACTATCTCTAGTAACTAGAGATCTGACGCCAAGAGATCACAGAATAGCTCTTTCTTTTATGAAATCGATATAACCATTCTTAGTTAGTTCTTGAGAATAATTATCTATGCGTAATTAACTGTAAATTTTAACGGCACAACACTAACCACGAGATGAGTTTTTAACTGCTTCTATATTTTATCACGATTGTTAGTATTTTTGTGTGTGTGACAGCTGCATAAATGTGACAAAAAAACTATATACCTTTATTTCATTTGAAATTAAATTAAGTTAGTTTACTTATTGGTAAGAAGAAAAAAATGACGTGAAATGTAAAACCGTTCAGGAAAAAAAAAATACGTATTTGTAAAAAAAAAAAAAATGTAATGGCTTTGAAACTGGTCCGTTCTTGAGTGGTAACACGTGTTTACTTTTCATCAAACAAGGCTGACTATTCCAGAAAAGAGACCTTTTTAATTTTAACCAAAGCATAAGATAGATAAATAAACGCTTTTCTTGTGGATTTCCTTAACTGCGACGAAAAAGGCTTCCCCGCCCTATTGTTGTTAAAAATAAATAAAAAGCCTTTTTTTTATTGTTTCTTTATTGTTGTTGTTATTCTGCAACGCTAATAGCAAATTTTAGTCCTTTTTTTTTTCATTTCTCAATATGAACATGTCTATGTGTTAACAAAACTCTGACCTGATCGAGTACTTGGACCACTCGATGAAGAAGACATACCATGAAGAATAGGCTTTTCACCTCTTCCTCCTCCTCCACATTTTTCTGACAAATCAACTTACGCAACACGCGCCTATAGAAGCACATGTGTGTGGGGGTGCTAACGACAAAATGGACATGGGGCTAATAATCTTACACTTCATTTTCTCTACGCGGAAGGTAGTAGTTGCAACCGACTGCTATCAAACGTCTTTAAATTTGTTGACGTAATAATAGCAGAGAATACCCTTGGGGCATAAAGATTTCCGACCCGAGTCGAACATGATTTTACCATAAATTCCTTCACACGAACGAACGTGTCCTTCTCGTAACGTGCACAAATGTTACTTTTCTGCATTTATGTTCTTCTTAACAATTAAAATAGGCGTACCTGGGTTTTTTTTTGTTTTGTTTTTTTTTAACTTTTCTTTCGAAATGAACAAAATATGTTCAAAAGACTTGTTAAAATATCCTGATGCAATTAAGCACACACACACAAAAAAAAAAAAAAAATTAGCGGTCAGTGCAGACTATATTTAATTTTGAAATCATCCCGCATATTTAATTTTGAAATCATCCCACATTTTAAGCGAAAATCCTCCCCACCCAAAAAAACGATCTCCTATCAAACGTATAAATAAATAAATGTATCGATGATCAATCATTTTACTAATTCATTTTCCCCAAATATTGTTATGTTGCTGAAAATTGAACTATAACAAAAAAGTATTAATGAGGCATAACGTGTTTTTTTTTCTTTTTGCCGAAATTTATAGCTTAGTTTTCCAAGTGTGTTTGTTGTTTAATTTTAGTATTAAATTTAAATTTAAAACTTACTAAAATAAATATGAATGGAAAATAAAGCATCAGCTGAATTCGTCAGAAAGCCAACCGGTTTTTTTATCCTAAAGAAATATTTTTATAATATTTTAGAAATTTTGGTTTTATGTTTTGAAAGTGATACATAGAATTGGTTTTAAAATAGTATGAATGGATGCTGAAAGATGCTTGGACTAGCAAAAAAAAAAAGAACGCATCTTTTTTTTTTTTTTTTTTAGACAAAAAAAAGTGCGTCGGTTTGAAAAAAATCTTTTTCATTACCTCTTCGTAAAGTTGGTATGTATTTTTTTTTTTTTAACTCACTGTGGTATTACAAAAATAACTTGTTGTTTTAGCGTGTTTAAAAATAACGTTATACTGAAAAAAATGTACAAATTAATTTACAAATCTAATGAAAAATTAAGTTTAAAAATTTAATCACAGTAGTAAATAAAGTAAAAAGTGTATATCGACTTCGGCAATTTATTTTACATGAGATAAAAACTAAACCTAATTTCTTTAATGTTGTTGCAACGTTAGACGATCATGGGCACCTACCGTAGAGTGCGATGTCGAGCTAGTTCATCTCGCCAACAGATTTGGGAAATAAATTAGTTTGATTCGGATGCTCATAGGGTGCTTCAATTATTCTAGCCCTATGCCAGAATAAACTAAAAGCTAAGCTTAATAAAAAAAAAAAAATAAATCACATTTTTTATCACCACTAATGAAATAAACCAGGCTGTTGAAAACAGAATTAAAAATGCAATGAGTTGGATCCACACTTGTGGCTATTTTTCTGCCCAAATTAGCATCGGTTGGTTTTTTTTACTAGTATTATCATTAATTTAATGAATATATTTATTTTTATGAAAAAAAAAAGAAAGAAAGCACAGATAAAACAGTACACAAAACTGCGCAATTTTTGTTTAACTTTTAAATCTTTTCGACTGTCTCCAGCTTCTTCATTCTGTCAAAAAAAAAATCATCAAAAATCAAAATTGTTGTCTCCTGAAAATATCAAGTAAAATTAAGGATTTATTTTATTAAAATAAAATAAATCCTTTTATATTTCGATCCTTTTTCCATTTTTGCTTAATCGTTTACATAATTTTAATTATTTTTAATCATCTTTTTTAATCCTTTGTGAAAACCATGTTATTAAAAACGATTTAAACACTGTATAAGTCGGACTATAAATTTTCATAAATATAATTGAAAAATTTATTTAAGAATTAATTCTTGTCATTAAATCTAAATCAACATTTACAAAATATTTACAACGCTTACAACAGGTCCACAAAGAAAGCTTTTCTTTTCTCTATATTTTTTTCGTTCATAATCTTTTTTACCATCGTTCATCATGGTAACATTTTATTTTTATGGTAGTCCACAATCTTTTTATAATCTATGGTAAATTGTTACCATAGTTCATAATATATGGTAAATGTTTTACCGTAGTTTATAATCTTTGATAATCTATGGTAAATTATTCTACCGTAGTTCATAATCTATCATAACATTTTTACCGAAGTTCATAATGTTTTATAATAGTAATTTTTTACCATAGTTCATAATCTATGGCAAATATTTACCGGAGTTCATAATCTTTTATGGTGAATTTTTACCGTACGTCATAATCTATCGAAAGATTTTTTTTTTTTAATCGTAGTTAATAATCTTTTTATAATCAATGGTAAATATTTTATTTTTACCTTAGTTCATAATCTATGGTAAATGATTTATCGTAGTTTATAATCTATGGTAAATTTTTACCGTAGTTCATAATCTATGGCAAATAATTAAAGTTAAACTAAACACGATTTGTGCATAATAATCTACCAAAAAATCTAATTATTTTTTTTAATTAATAAGCAAGCTAAAAATAAAATGATTCATTTTTTTTATTTTACTTGATTTTTTAAATTGTGAGGAGATATATTCTGATTTTTTGGAGAGATTTGTAATTGAATATTTAATTTCAAAAATCGTTCCATGCAATGGTGTTTGTTATTACATCCTAAATTTCGAGTTAGTACTAAAACAAATCATTTTGTTGTGTGTGTGTCTGTGTGTATCGGGAAAGGGTTTTCGTGAAATAGACTACACAAGGAGGAAAGTGCTCAACTTACTTTGCTTTCATTTCTTCCTTGTAAAAGCTTTGGGAAAAAATTAATAAAAATATTTAGAATACATAAATAAAGAAAAAAAAGGCACCGATATTCAGAAAACTTAAAAAAAAAAAGATTACTTAATCACTTATTTTAGTGCAACATTTTACTTAAAATTATTGCTATGTGACGCACACAATAACCAGGTTATTGTTTAAACAATTTGGCCGTAAATAATCAACAGTGACTTTTTATAACTATCTGTCACTTATATTATTACCAACTTGAACTTTTTTTTTTTTATTACATAAGTAGCGAAGTAATCGTTCTAAGTAACGCAGTTAAATAAGTGCTGCGTAACTTGTTACGAAAGGAAAATACTGAAAATAGAAAAAAATGCTATCTCCTCAAAAAGAAATGGGAAGAGTGGAATCGAACTTTAACAAATATCACAAGAAACAACGTTAACAAAATAATTTAATCCATGAAAAAGTAACTGAAAATTTAAAAATTAAGTAAGTCAGCTATTTAAAAAATATATATGAATCTTCAGTTTTCACCTTCAGTGTAAAAATCCGCCAAAAGTTGTGGTCTGTAGACTTACATAGAGAAGCGTTGATGAGTCAATATTTAAACGAAGTATTCTCTTTGCGAAACAATACTGCCAATAAAATACCCTAAAAAACTGTTTTATGAACTTAATTTAAAAATCATATATTTCTATATTAGTTGTCTTGTAAAAAGAAGAAATTTATCTGTGTCCGAATTTTGGGTGAAACACACACACAGAAAGCGAGAGACAGAATTAATTTAAAGATTGAAATCTGTAGTGATAAGTGATTTTATTGAATTTTGTTGTTTAAAAATACATATATATATATATACACACACACACGTTGGAATTAAATATATAAATTTTTCATTTGTCTGATGAAGCTTTAATAAAAGTGAAACATGTCAGATTGATAAACATATCCTATCTGTTTTTTTTATTTTATCATTCGTTCATATAATATATATACACACACACACATACATACAGGTAGTGATCCAAGCGAGTCCTATTAACACAATATAGAATTTTAAATATTAAATGTAAAAACTGACTCACAAAGAGAGCTCAATGTTTATTTTCAATAAACAGAGCAACATTTTTCGTACATTTGGAATTACGATACCATTAGTTAATGATCATTTTCACCCGCAAATTTTAAATTTTCATTTTCATCGCGAATTTAAAATTCGAGGACGAAAATGATCATTAATGGTATCTTAATTCTAATTGTACAAATATATATATATATATATATATTGTGTGTATAAAAATTCAGATATGACTAAAATATATTTGTTTGATTTAATTGATTTGTTTTTTACGACCTACTAACCTTTGCAGGTTATTTAAAACCAGAAAATATTTTTAGATTGTAAGAATTTATAGGAAAATAATGATTAATGATAAAAGTCTTATTAATTAATTCATACCTTTCCCAAGCATATTTGCGCGTAAGTGAATATAAAGAACCTAACTGGAATTGGAACTCGACTCTTCGATTAATAATTCCGAGCCATTATACATTACACCACTCGCACATCCAAGTTTACAGCACCTGGTATTCCCAAGCGGTCACCAAACTAGGTACTGACTGTCCAGGCTTGATGTTGCATAATTCCGGTGATAACTGATGTTTCAACGCAATATGGCAGTAAATTAAAATATATCTGTAAAAGGACGATATGAATAAAAATAGTCTCGTGTGTGTGTGTGTGTGTGTGTGTGTGTGTGTGTGTGTAAAATAATTGAGAAAATGTGTAAAAATTACGAACGTCGAAAAAGTTTCGTGATTTTTGAGGCTAGCGAAAATAGAAAACACGTTTGATTGAACGAAAATTAAAAAACATAAAAATAAATTGATTCTTATTATTAAGTAATTTCAAAATAAACAAGTAAATAATCATAAGTTTGAATATTATGAATTTTGTGATACTTAGAAATTCTCAATAAGAAGTTACATGTTAAAAAAAATTAACTGGTTCTAGATTTAAAACTTATGACATTTCTAACGAAACTCTAGCGTTTTAAGAATTTCCAATTTGAAAGTTCCTTCGCTCAGAAAGAGATGAGATTTGATAAGTTTTTAAATATTTATGAAACATCTTGCCTTAAAGAGCGTTTAAACGCGAAATTCTTGAGTCGGCTAACCAGATAAGTCACTTGAACTTTTCTGAATTTATTGAATATTATAAAACCACCTGATTTGGAAAAATAATATTTTAGATATAAACAGATTTGAGGAAATTTTTAAAAAGTCCATAGAGCAAAGGGTCGGCAGCTTTTTGCTGACTGTGCTGACTTAGGTTTTTTTTTAAATCAACCATTGTTCCAACAGCATACGTATTTTTTATACAAGTCTAGGTCAATATACCTGTTCTTTTATTTTATATACATAGTAATATATAGTATATATACTTTAATATATATTAAAATTGAAACAGCTAAATATCATCTTTGCGTTATATATTGGTTCAGATTTCGGGGTGTAATTTGTGGCTGCATGCCATTGAAAATTGCTTGGCGTGGGACGTGTACCGTAGGTTGTAGACTCCTGGTTTACCATTTTACCACGGTAAATTAGTAACTAAACTAATCTACAAATAACTCAATAAAATAAAGCATTTCTCAGAGAAAAATTCTAACATTTAGTAAGAATTTGAAAAAATGTATGTTTTTATTTACTTTCGCACTCATACAAAACATGGCACAAGGTACAATGGGTTGGTGAGGGTAATGGTAAAAAATTGGCCAGTCCCACCGGCTGTTACCGCAGACGTCAGGGTATGCCTACTAATAAATAAAAAAAGCTTTAGAAGGCAGATTTTGCAAGCTTTTCTCAAGTTTATTATAACTAGTAGAAGTTCCCGGAGTTGACCTGAGTAAAAACGTAAATACCGGGGAAATGACATTAACATCAGCACAATGCGCATCTTCCCACAGACTAAAACTGATTATTCTTCAAGATTTAAACATAGATTAAGGACCCATTTAGAATTATATTCATACTGTAAGTCGAAATTCCGCTGCCATAAAGACAGACACGAAGTCAGGGTCCATTTTTATCTTATACGCAATTTGCAAATTGGATGCATTTTTACTCGCTTTCATTTTAAAACTTTTTTGTTTTTTCTTGAAAATTAAAGATTTGCCAAAGAATTAGAAATCATATTCAGGGAAAGCAGATCAAAACAAATGGTGAAAAAAAACAAAACATTTTTCACGAAAAATATATTGGTTTGCAGTCAGTGGTGGGATCCAATGTCTTTTAGGAATGGTTTTTCTTTTCTTTTACATCCCAATTTTTTATTGTCTATGAAATTAGATACTATTTTTTTTTTCTCTCTCTCTCTCTCTTTTTTCTTTTTTACGCACACTTCACCAATTTTTTTGTCGATAAACACAAAAACCAAGGGATTTTAAGAACCGGTTCCGCGGACTTGTGTAATTTTTGTAAAAGATTCGCACGAACCGTTACAAACCCACTAAAACCTCTAACTGGGTTTGAATATTAGAGAAAAAAATCATACTTTTAAACAATATAAATATTTTGATTTTAGTTTATTTATTACTTTATTTGAAAACAAAAAAGGAAAATAAATAAATAAAACGTAAAAAATTAAATTTTTACAAATCAGGTTCATTTTATTATGCCCTTTGATTCGTTTCTAAATCGATAAAACAAGTTTATTAAAATACACATTACATTATTATAAATTTAATTACTTTTATTTTATTATATAGTGAATAAATTAAAATATTATCTATGTTAAATGAGAAGAGACAGGGTACATAAAAGAAGAAAACAGCTTCATTTTTATATACCATGTCCTTTAAGGACGTGGACTATGGCCCTCCACAACTTTCCGTGCCACGTTGCTCTAAAGCAATGTTTGTCCCTGGTCTGCCATCTATTCACCCAAACTCATAAGGTAGATTATTTGCTGTTTCCCTCTGCCCTTTCTTTCATCAATAATTCTTGTAAGTGTTAAATTTTCCAAGCCTTCTTTCCTTATATCTGACGTAAATTTCAGCTGTCTGTTTCTGATTGTTCACAGTAGTTTTCTTGCAGTTCTAAAGTTCTTTAGATGGAGTTTTACAATAGGCACCGCTCCCAGAAATAACCTTTTTTTTAATATTTAAATATTACTATAGATTAAGCAATCTAGAAGTTAGCTATTCTTGATTTTTTGTTTTGTTTTTTTTTTTTTTACATTTCACACCAAGCAAGGCAATAAAGCCACTAAGCCACATGGGGTTACTGAGTGTGAGTGAATACCAGAAAAATAAAACATTATTAAGGAGAGATAATAAAAGAAGACTGAAGATAACGACTGACACGGCATTTAAAATTTTGAAGATCAAAGTTAACTGAAAAGCAAGAAGCCAGGAGAGACTTCCACAAGCGAGAAATGCGAGAGAAGAAACTGTTAACGGTTATATCTAGGTATTTCAACCGTAAAAGAATGAGACCTAGCTGCCAATCTAGCACTGTGCTTAAATTCCTGAAGTTGCAGTACCAAAGAACATTAGAACAATTACCTTGAAAATATTTATAGAAAAGGTACAGAGACACTACGTTACGTTGGTGGGAAAGTGAATGAATCCGAGATGCCAGGTTAGGACCAATAACATTGCAGATTTTTAATTTATTAAATTGCTATGTAAATTTACTGTAAACTGATCCCTCTACGGAAGCCAAAACAAAATATGTTCATACTACGTGGTTTCTTAAAATATAAAAAAAAAATGTGTCAAGTTTGGACCTCTTTTGAAGCTGTTATTACATAAATGTTACATAACAGGTAATGAATGACTTCTCTCTGTATCTGTCATCTTCGATGATTTTTTTTTTTTTTTAGGCTGGCCCTACCTGACCACATTCACTACATGATAGATCAAATTATGTGGCTATATTTCAGGGAAGTTAACATCAAGAACGTTAGGAACAGCTCTTTTGAAAACGACGCTCATCCTGTAGAAGGCCCAAGAGCCACTCGAGGTAGAGGGTTACAGATTAAGTGTCACCGCCCCAAGCAAGGTGATAATGCTACCAACACGCAAGGGACCACCGGAAGTGAAAGAGAAGGAAAAGACTTTAGAATGAACTGGAAACTCAATCTTAAACAGGAAATAAGAGATAGGTGGATATATATATATATATATATATATATATATATATATATATATATATATATATATATTAGTAAATATACATAATATCCAGCGTTGATAGCAGGACTCGGAGATTTCAGGGAGTTTCTGAAATCTTCAGGTGCAAATACAATTTGACCGTTAATTTACCTTTTCGTGGTGATGATTCAAAATTTTGTGTTAAAACTTGTTTATTTAATTATTGCTGCCCAAAATATTAGAATTAACTAATATTAATTTATATCATTTAAATTCATAAATTCAAAAAGTAAGAAAAAAATTAAATTAATTTTTTTTTAATTATTTGAATTTAGATTTGGATTAAAAAAATTATATTACTATGATATTCTTTGACAAAAATATCATAGTAATATCAAATAACAAAATTATAATTAATATATAAAAACAAATTTAATACTCAGGATGGAAATATAATGCAAGGGTGCAAATAAAAAATTTTAAAAATTAATAGGTTGGCGCTATCTAACTAATGTGTTTGGAACCAAGCCTTGTACACACACACACACACACGTATATAATATGAAAAAGTTTTTTCACTTAAACTGAGCAGTATTTTCGTCATGCTGGCTTCCGAGTTTCGTGGTCACATAAAAATATGTGACTACTCTTCGGAGCCGAGTTGGGCTATTCTGCTGGTATTTCTCGATTTTTCTGTACTTATATATTGTGGTATAAGTATGTTGTTTTGTCTTTTTCGGTTGATGTTGTCAGGTGTCATGTTACCTGGACTTATTTTCTTCTTCTTCTCTTTCTTTTATCCTTTTTATTTATTTATTTTCTTCCTCTCCCTTCGCTTTTCCCGTTGACCTCTAGTTTGTTTTCTGATAATCTTTCGTATTGTTTGTTTTTTGGGGTTTTTTTTTTCGATGTTTATTGTTTTGGCCATTTAATTTAAGGTCACGGTTGAATTTTCGTGTGTGTATGTACTTATGTGCGGGTGTGTCTTTATTCGTGCGCCTGTGTATATGCATACATATACGTACAAATATGTATATATACACCCACTCACGCGTGTATGCTTGCATGTTAGTGTGTGCGCGTCTCCTGTGTTTGTGTATGTGTTTATACGTTGGCGTTCCTATTCGCGTAGTTCTGGATGTTAACTGGATATGAATTTTTAATAGGCAGTGTTAATTACCTTTACTGAAATGTGTACTTGGTGTATATTGTATTGTTTTCTCGCTTTCTTATTTTCGCTTTTTTATATTTAGCGTGTGTGCGATTTTGTAAGAAGTGTGGTTGTCGCAGTTTGTGTTGGGTTTGCATGTGTTTTGTATGGTTGATTATTATTTTGTTGATATTGTGGGTGTTGTAAAGACTGTGTGTGTGTGTGTTGCGTTTTGTAAAGTGTATAGCTGTGATTTGTATATATTGGGTTTGTGTGTATTTATTATAGTTGGGTATTATTTTGTTGATATTGTGGTTACTATTTTCAAGATGAATTGTGTTTGGAGTTGGTATGGATCAGATCAGATCTTAGGTAAAGTTGTTTGTGCTTGTGATGGGGTTGAGTTTTCTATTGTATTTCTTTCCTTCATTTATATTAATTATTTAGATAGCAAAGTAGATACTTGTTTAAATGTTTGCATTTCCCCATTATTTCATTTTTTCTGTTTAGTAAGATGTTTTGGTTTTTAAAGGTGATGAATGCTAATTTTTCCTCCAGACACAATTTACAGTTTCTGATATTGCTATTATATGGCTCTGCTTATTTTATAATTTCCCATTTGATTTTGGTAATGATGTTATTTTCTTTTTGATTCCAAATGTATTTTTCTGTTTTAAATGACGTTTGGTGATTATTAAATCTTTCTTTAAATGTTGTTTCTGTAGTTCCTATGTCAGTTTTTTCTTCTGTGTTCATGTTGCTACGATAGCTTTATATAGTATATTGTTGTTTAGATATTTGTTGTTAAGTGGACAATTGCTTTTGTTTCGACAACTGCATTTGTTGGTTTGCTGATTTATGTTGTGGTATTATTGTCTTTGTTGAAGAATTTTTATTGTGTTTGGTTATCATTTTCTGCATATTATCCATACAGCTGTAACTGATTTTTACTGTATTTTTGTTGATGATTTTTGTTGTGTTTGGGGAAATGCTTTTCAATTATTTTTAAGAATATGTTTCCTCTCTTTGTTTTTATTGTATTGTAGGGTGGGCTGAAACAGATTACATTTTTTTCTCTATTGTGTTTGTTTGTTTTGCTTTCATTTGTGCATTCTAGTTTATTCGAGTAAACGCTATTTCGTATGTTGTTTTTTTTTTTTTTAGGGGGGGGGGTTCGTTGAATATTTTTATGTTGCTGGAATTTGTTGATATTCTTTTGTTTATGAATTTTATGAATATGGGTATGTGTTTGAATACGTTAGGAGGGTGGCTGAAGTTTGTGTTGATGTATAAATGGTTGTTGTTTGCTTTTCTGTGTGGTTTGTATGTGTTGTTGTTGTTTAGAGTGAATATTTTATCTCTGAAGATGACTGTTTTTAGGTCAGATTTTATGTCTATTTTGAATCCTAGTGTGTTGAAGGTTTCTATAATCTGTTTTCTTATTTTTTTTTGTAGTCCTGCCGCTACGTCTTCTTATGCTTATTAGGCTGTCGTCTCTGTCTTCTTTTTTTTTTTTTATTGATGACGTGTGTTAATGTATTGATGATGTGCATGACTATGAGTTCGCATATTTCTGCGCGGTCATAGCTGCCCATTGTTACGTCAAAGTTATGGACGTTATTGGTATTGTTGCTATTATTAGTGTTGCTTTTTTGTCCATATTTTGTTGTTATGGTACATTATTGATTTTCTACAGTGTTTGATAATGTTTAGGTCTTCGTTTGGGGTGTTCATGTATCGTTTCGCTAGGTCTAGTGCATTGTTTAGTGTGAGTTCGTTGATTGATGGGTAAATTCAATTATATATAGTTATATAATGAAGTAGTTTTTTTGTTGGTAATGTTGTTGAATCAATTGCTTTTATATTTTCCGTTGATTTATGTTTAGTATGCTTCTTAGCTTTGTACATATTTTTTCTACAATTTGCTTACTTATATTTCAGATATTGGCTTATGTGGGATTTATTAGTCTGCAAGTCGGTTTATTTAGGAAGTTTTGTCTGTGATCTTTTATGCATAAAACGCACACAAATAAACACACACACATACAATATATATCTCCCTTGTTTCCTGTATATATATACACACATGCCCGGATGTATGTATGGAGGAAGAAAATGGGCAGGTAAAGGCTTTCAGATAAATCCACCAACGTTCTGAAACAAAATTTTTTCATGCCTGCAGACGGCCATGAATTTTGCCTCCTGGTTTAAATGTTTGCATTACCCATCCACACACACGTCTATATATATATATATATATATATATATATATATATATATGCGTGTATATTTTGTATCTCCGAGAGGCTGACGTTTTTGCAGGGTAAAATGCCAAGGTACTCTAACCAGGAGGCAAGAATTCATGGTCTAAATAGGCATGAAATAAATTTTTGTTTCAGAACGTTGGTGGATTTATCTGAAAGTTTTTTACCTGCCCATTTTCTTTCCTCCATTTTCAAATTAAATTCCATGATGGTTTTATATATATATATATATATATATATATATATATATATATATATATATATATATAAAACAAAACCATCAGAATTTAATTTGAAGTGTTCAACAAACCATGCACACACACACACACATATATATGTATATATATAGAGAGAGAGAGACAGACAGACAGACTGATAATTAGATAAAAAGTTGGTAAATTTTATAACATAGCGACACTTATTGGTTTATTTAATGTCGAATGTATGTTTTATAGGATAAAAATGACATCGAATTAATAGATAAACAGAGATCCGGTTAACAATCAAGTCAAAATGTAGACATGTCTGGTTTAGGCGAGTGTCAAAAAGGTAACCATTGGTCCGATTTATACGATAGTCAAAAAAGTAATCACTGGTCCGGCTTATACGAAAGTCTGCAAGTATCCATCTCAAAGGTGCTCCTTTTCTGAGGAGTATTTCCCCTTTACAGGGTATACTGTCAGTGTATTCGAAACCACACCGACAGGGAGAGTGATAGGAAGATGTTGTATGTGCCTTTTTCCAAATAATTTTGTTTACTTTTTTTATTCAATGGAAATTAAAAGTTCATATCTTTTTAATCAATATTATTGGGATTTTTTTTCTGTAAATGTCAATCCGTTTACATGACACCTGTAGAGTATGTCACGAATGTCCAGCTGCCTTTGTTTTAAAAGTTTCTAAGCCAGTTCCTTTATTAGCAAAGCTAATAAAACGCACCAAATTTTAGCCAGATATTTAGAGTGAATAATTACAAAACAAGTGAGCTGAGATGTTATTTCTATATTCATTATTCGGTTTAGCATTCTCATTTTGGTTGTTATACTGACAACATTTCAGCTGCTGTACACTTCGGTCTTCTTCAGGTTTCAATCATACCTAGTAACATTTTCGAAATTTTTTAAACCAGATTATGTGACATTTCAGCACTACCTGACCTATGGGTTGAAAGTACCGAAGTCAATAAAACTGGTGAATATTAAATTATGTTAAAGCATGGAAAGCTGAATGAGAACAAGTTCAAAATTGTGAAAAGACTGTCGAGGATGAAAAGAGACACCTGAAGAAGACCGGAGAGCATGATGGTATAAAGCTTGAAAGTATAACAACCGAGACAAGTATGCAAATCCGAAAGCAAGATATATAGTAATAATACTTTCATCACTATCAGATCCAGGGACTGGAGTTACAACTATTAGGAATCCAGATATATTTTAATCCACTGTTGCAACTCAGGTGGAGAGAAGTGCAGGAATGTCCTAATTCATGTGCGCTGATTCTTTTGGTCATTTACTTCCAGCATTGTTCTATATTATATTGACGTCATTATACAATGGTTAGTGACCACTCACTTCCCTCCATATATGATCAACCATGCTTGATTTCAGTGTATATCTGCAGTCTTTTGATGCTCCTTGACCCTTACTTGTAAGGAACAGCTGGTCTCTTCTTTGTATTCCTTTTCCTTCTTACAATTTAATGGCTTGGAATGCATACAATATATATATATATATATATATACACACACATATGTGTGTGTGTGTGTGTGTGTGTGTGTAAAAGTATATATAAAAATAGGAAAGAACTCGTTAGGTAAATAATCCAAAGTTCTTTAGTATTTTTGTTATTATTTTTTTAAAATAGTGCGCGATACAAAAGTAGAGCATAAATATAATTATTTATTTAAAAATATGATTCCAACGCTTGCATAAGAGTTCTCATGTTTTTCAAAACAAGAGCCAAAACTTCAATATAATTATTTGAAAAAAAATTGTTCCATCTTCAAGCGATTTTTTTTATTCCAAAAAAATTTTGCTTGAAGATGGAACAGAGCTTGGTACTTTAATTCAATTCAAATAATTATATTGAAGTTTTTTTTCTTGTTTTGAAACATGAGAACTCTTATGCAGCGTTGGAATCATATTTTTAAATGAATAATTATATATATATATATATATATATATATATATATATATATATATATATATATATATGCTGAAGGTAGATTATTGGAAATAAGGAAAAAGGACTCAAGCCAGTGGACTGAGTTAAAATAGCTTCTATAACATGATGCAAGAACAAAAAAAAAACTTTATCACAGGATACACAAATCAGACCTATTCTATCAAATATTTATAAGATACATCAAACATAACTGTTTTTATTTGGAGGACGTGTATTAAAACGTGTCTGAGGCTGATAAGATCAGATTAAGTCCTTATTTCAAAGTTTTTCTACCTTTTCTAATGTCAACGAATACTCGTTGTCACTTTTGTAATGCTCGTTGTAGTAAAGACTTTGTAATCGCAGATACAACTATAGTAACGCCATTAAATGCCATTGAACAATACTGGTGTCAGACGCCTTTGAATATCACTCGCGCTAATAGTACTTGCTCGATAATACCTGCTCAAATATTAATCCGTATAGTGATCTGAATAGAGAATAGTATAGAGAAGAGAATGGTGGTCAGTATAGTAATAGAGGATAGAATAGAACTGAAGATCAATCTAGACGTCACACGACTCTCTATATATGCGTTTCCTCTATGGTCACATGGTCTACTTAATTCAATAATGGGATCGACTGTGTTTGCACACTGGCAATCTATGTTCAAACTCAAGTGTCGACAGCGACACTTTATTCCTATATAACAGTACTTGTGTCGGCTTGAGTTGTTTACAGGGAGTATGTTTAAAGTCTGACTTTATCACACTAATATCTTCTATTTTTGAGGACATATAATCACGGCTCTCTACAGATTCCTTTTTTATTATCTGTGAATTGCTATGACTTCCTCATAGTCTTTCTCCTAGACTGATTATAACCCAAGACTAAGGAACACAATTTAATCTGTTATTTAACCCATAGATGAAAGGAGAAGAATTAAAGTCATGCTTTTCACAAAGGCATTAGTGTGGAATTGAACGGTGCTGATTAGGCCAGAATTTCACTTACCCACACATCCATTTCTTTTCTTAATTGACTGATTGATTTGTTTTTTATGATTTATCAACTCTGTGTGTTATCTAAACCCGAACCGTATTTTGGATTTTAATAATAATATTTGTTTTTGCAAGTGAATATTGCATTAACAATTTTTAGGATAATAACAATGATTTTTCCAGATGCAAGTCCTACTATTTAACCCATAGCTGGGGGGAGGAGATGGATTCATACTTTTCCCAAGAGTATTTGCATGTAGGTCAATGTACTAAACTCAATTCTACTAGTTTCTCATCTTGAGCCCTATCCATTACACCAACCGCACACCCAGTTTCTTTTCATTACTGAACAATTTTAAAAATAAGATTTGGACATCAAGGGAATACATTTTTTGTTTTTAGGTTTGGTTTGGTCATTTCTTTTAGCTTTTGTCTGGGAATTTTAATACATTTTTTTATTTAAAAATTACACAAACACAGACAGAAAATGTCCAACTGAAAATTTTGCAATTTAAATGTGAGGGCATTTTCAAAAAGAAAAAAAAAAGAAAAAAGAAAAAAAAAGCATCTACTAAATGTCAAAAAAATATTTTCGTACAGTCACATGTGTAAACATGTGTTTCTATTTTATCAAATGCTCAACTGTGTATCCGTATACTTGTGTATGAGGTGATATTAATAATTGGTGTTCATGAAAGTGTCATCAGTCATGTGTGTCTATGATGTGTTCAGAAAAGGTCATCTTATTGTGTAACTGTGCATACAGATTTGTGAATATTTTCAAGTATTTGTCTATGAGTAAGAAGAATATATGATTTTATTTGTGTGGACGGAGAGTAATACTTTGGGTAAAGTATTTGCAGCTTTCAGATATGCAGGCATTAATTAATTGTATTCACTAAAATTTAATTAGAAATTCTTATTAAGAGTGGAGATCAATAACTGCGCAGCCTGACATGTAGTTATGAGCAAAATGTTGATCTGAAAATTTCACTGTATAATATTTGGGAAAAAATGTATGACAAAGTGGAAAAAATTTTTCTTGTGACATGTTTCAACCTTTAGGACTACATCGGACTAAATTTGTTATATAGGTGCGACAACACATACGCACGATGAGGGATGCTGGGAATTTTAAATTTATTTATTTCTTTTTAATAATTTGTGTCCTGGCTCTTGCAACATTTCACCATTCCTGGCAGAACTTCTATTATCACAGTGTGAGATATCTACTAACAAAAGTGCTGGAAAGAAAAAGAATATAAATGAAATCAGCTAGATTTTAAAAAATTTTAAATTCTCAGCATCCTTCGTTCATGTGTATGTATAGTTGCACCAACATAAATTGCTGTCAACCCGATGGCCTGGCTCATAGCCTTGAATAGTCTACGGTTAAGGACTTCAACAGTTGATTAATAAGCTGATTAATATTCAGACTGTTGATACTAAGCTGATTAATATTCAGACTGATCTTATTTCGTTAGGCTAAACAGTATTTGATCCTTACCTATTCCTTGTAAGTTGTCTTGTTAATTGTTTTGTAACTTATTGTTCTGTTTTTTATATGTATCCATTAGCACCGGTGCTGAATTAATATATTAAGCACTCATTCTTCTCTGTGTATCATTCACCTCGACGATACAACACAAATTTAATCCGATGAAATCCTAAAGGACAAAACGCATCACAAGAAAACTTTTTCCACTTTATCATACATTTTTCCCCAGTATTGATATATAAAAATATATATCATCATCTAACAATGTATAATATGTAAAGTTGTTTATCTGTAAGTATGTCTGTGGTAAAGTATGCTCTGAATTGGTTCCGTAATTGAAATCAGTTCTATATTCTATCCTATTTAATCTATTGACAAGTTCTGGTAGTGATGTATCATGAGGGTAGACTAATTGCATATCATCAGTGTACTGGAAATATGTTATATCTTGTGGGGAAAATGCTATGAAAGGGACTGAATTCTAAAAATTCTAAGAAACATGCCAGTATTCTGCTGAGCAGTGAGCCCATCAGTCAACCAAATTTGTCTGTAAAAATTACCGTTAAAAGTAAAATAGCACTGGTTTATAATAAGACAGTACATTTTTATAATATTGTCCATTGGTAGCAGAAGGTTGGATTTTGATTATTTTCAAAAAATGTCTTTGCAGAAGTCTTAGGCATAAATGATGCCCTATTGATATAAATCCCACGATACCTCACTGCCAGAACTTGTAGGTAGATTAAACAGGCAATCGATTTCACTTATGAAACAGAATCAGTCCATACTTTACAATTTCTCAATGTCATGTTAATATGCATCGATAACATGTATAAAAGTGTGCAGGCAAATATTACATAACACTGTGTCATCCAATAAATGCTATTTTATCATTTATATCTACCAGCATATATCTTATATCTTGTCCAACTTAACTAATTTGCTTGAACCAATAATTGAATGTGCAATATTGTGCATGAGCAGATGTTACATGACAGTGTGACATCAAATGTGGTTTTATTATTTATACCTACCAGCAGGTGTCTTGTATATTGCCAAATTTATAAAGTTATGCAAACAGTACATGAAACTGTCATCAAATAACTATGCTTTATAACATATCTACCAGCAGATGTCTTATATCTTGCCCAACTTAAATATATATAAAGTTAGTTGTCTGTCCACTAGTAAGTATCTAAATATTATGGGCACATGGCCAAGTGGTTAGAACGTTCGCATTCTGATCATAAGACCCAGGTTCGAATCTCACCATGGTCAATTTGTCAGGTAGGAAACTTCCAGATGTCTCTGTCATACTCTAAAAAAACACTGCTAACCAAAAAAAAAAAAAATGAAAAATAAAAACTTGGCTTGTTGGACACTGCCAGGTGTCACTGCAGAGATATGGATTCATGCTTTTACCAAACACATGAGTTCTATTTGGACACAAACAGCAGTATCTGAATTGAAAATATCCTCTTTGTATTCAATTTACAGTGAACCCCCATCTATTCACATTTTAGCATTCACGGTTTCACAAATTCACTGATTTTTCTTTAGAACATATGTACCTGTTATTTGCGGAAACCCTGAATATTCACATGTTTTTCTGAAGAACATATATACAAATTAAACTTTATATTTTATGTCTTGTTACATATTTCATACAGTACTTTCAATGTTTGTATCAATCTATGCATAATTAAAAACAGTTATTGTACGTATAAAAGAAAATTTACGCTAAGTGTATGATCACCAATACTATTTTTCAAAAATTTTTTAAAAAGGGTCTGAAATATTTCTAAAGTGTTTATGATGAAAGTTTAAAGCCTATGGGGTTTTTACAATCAAAATAGGTACTTATGAGCACTTTTAGAGGAGTTACAAGTATTTGCGGATTCTAACTATTCATGGCCGGTTCTAGTCCCTAACTCCTATGAATACAGGGGGCACTCAATGTATGTACTAAATCAGTAGACCATAACATCTTTTTCTCCAAAGTCCCTTTTCAAGTATTTATGGAGGCTGGTGCTGTGTTGAAATTGCACTGGTAAATGAACCAAAGTTAATGGAACAGATTTAAAACCACATGTTTATGTTTTGCTGAATTATAACAACGCCAACTACCAGAAGCTAATTCCATGTACTCTGTTCTACCACAGGATATCTTCACAAAGTGTTTCATTACTAGCATATCACTATGCTCAATATAAAAAAAGGGACTATTTTTTGCTATGTGATCATAACAACAAAGATGACATTCGTCTGTCTGTAAATAATAATAACTCCTCATCCCAGAAATTCAGACAGAAATTATTTTTTTCTACTGAGCAAGCATAGAAAGTGTTTAAATACAGATTGATTTTTTTCCATAAATTCATATGGATCTCATTAAATTATGAACTCAAGTGATGTTCTTAATTAGACTTGTCAGATAAAGGCTTTCATATAGATATTATGTATGGCATCAAACTCATTCTGAAATATATAAACTATCATCAGTAAACAATATTTTCTCATACCAATGTTTAAAAATGGTTTTGACTGAATGTAATCTGTAGGTCAGAGTGAATCATGCTTCTCTGAACCTTATAAACTGGCGCTACAGAATCACAAAGAACTATACCAAATAACAGAAACCATATCACTTGAGGACTTTCAACAGCAGCAAAAACTAAAATGGATATCACATGCAGCTCAAAGAGAAAATAATGACAATCAAAATGTTGAGGCTCAATACTACTTCAGATGAGGGAACTAATTTCAACTCGGAACTAATTTCAACTTGATTTAAAATCAAAGTTATCAATTTCCATGAATTCCTAAACAAAATGCAATGAGTTGGTGTTAATTTTTTAATTTAGCATTAAAAATCCTTAGTAGATAAAATAATTCAGAATTCAACTTTTCTGCAACTTTCATTAATTAGTTCCGAGTTGAAATTAATTCTGCACCCGATTCAAATAAAAAGGTTAGGGAAGAAGACCCCATCAACAGGCAACAATAATTAGTGGATTTTAGAATTTTATTTTCCTGAAAAATTGTTTAAATAGAAATATTTTATATATTTCAATGGAAAGTAGCACAGGCTGCTCAGTCAATGAATGCCAAATGTTTCTTTATAGGGAAATGGCAAATATTACCATTGAGCTAAAATCAGAATTTTACTTAAAACTTGTAACATTGGCTCATTGCACAAGCAATAACAAACTGCATAAAGTTCAGAGATAATTTAAAGATTTCTCTAACATAATAAAAAAAAAAGACATTGAGGACTTCTGCATCAATCTCAAGTACTTTCATGGTAATTGTCCAGAAGAACTTTCCACTAGATTTTATGAATTTAAGCACTGTACTAGATTGGTGGGAAGGCTTCATCAATTTACGGCCGTATTGGTTAGATATAAGTGTAAGTCTAACAGTTTTCATCTATCACACTTTTTGTGAAACTCTCTTCCAGCTTCATGTAATCTACTCTCCCCTGGATTCCTCTTCTTTTATTTTTCTCACTCCTTAATAATGTTTACTCTTTTTCTCATTCTTTCACACTCAGTAACCCCTTGTGGCTTTGCAGCCTTGCTTGGGATGAAATGATTAAATATAATATTATATATATATATATATATATATATATATATATAGAGAGAGAGAGAGAGAGAGATAGTGTATAAACGGACTTCAGGTTTTTCAAAAGAATTTTTAAATGCTTAACATATTGATTTCTGCAATCAAAGTTATGATATTCACATATGTTTGCAGACAAGAACAGACTATGTTTTTTTGTTTTCCTTTTAATACTTTTTTATTTTCCTGATTTTTAGTTAATCTTGTTTATTGTTTGTTTGCTTTTGATCTTCCCTCCTTCATTTTCACTTTTTCTTCTTAATTTCTTCTTCTTTCCTTCTTTCATTCATTCAACTCTTTTTTCCTTCTTCCCTCTTTATTACATTGTCACTTTTCTAAAGCAACAATTGCAAAATGGACATTTACAATTTTACACCTGCTGCACACTTAGAAACAACCTGTTTTTTTTCTTCATATTTTTATATGACAATCTTTATTTAAGTTACCCAGGTAACAAAACAAGAACTTGAAATATTGATTTTAATCATAAAATTTTTAAAACAAGAGAAAAACGAATTTTAAAAAATCTGTTGAAGCTTATATCTTATTATTAACAACTGGCTTTTGTAAAATATCTATCCTTAAAATATTAATGTTACACTTAAAATATGTTACCTTAAAATATATGTTACACTTAAAATATGTTACCTTAAAATATATGTTACACTTAAAATATGTAATGCTTAATACATTTATATTACACTTAAAAATGTTACCATAAAATATTTATGTTACACTTAATATGTTTGTTAATGTTAAACCTTATCGTTAATGATATTTTCACATTTTCAGCTTTTTCTGTTTTATTTTGAGAAACTTTTTATATATTTTCTGATTAATTAAAGTCTATTCATATATTTATCTTTGCTTATTTCTATTTATATATCCTAATTTATAATTGCTTATAATTATCTGTTTCTCTCTGTTGTTCTGTCCATATCTACATCCCTTTCTATTTCAGTCTGTTAACATCTATCTGCCTCTTGATCTCAATACTTTCATGCCTATCTACATCTCTCTCTCTCTCTCTCTCTGCCTGTCACATCTATCTGTCTCTATTTCAGTTCATTCACATGTATCAATCTACGTTCTCTCTTTCTCTCTCACTCTCTTTATAACCATCTGCCTCTCTATCTCAATCCTTTCACATCAATGTGCCTCTCTATTTCAGACCTTTCACATCTATTAGCCTCTCCCTCCCCGCCCATTCATTCCTATCTGTCTGCCTTTTTTAATCTGTTCCTGTCTCTATTTCAGTTTTTATATTTAGAGTTTAACAGATTGCTCAAGAATTGGGTGATTTTGCTACAAGTGTTTTATTCACAGAAAAATTTCAGCATCCTAGAAAAAAAAAGCCAAAAAAATATACACTTGGTCCTTTATCAACAAGAACCTGATAAAATCTCATAAATTTCAAGTACCATGTATAAATGGACATAAGCCAACTTCATGTATAGTGCAACCCTTGAATTGTTTTGCATGAATTTTAACCCTGCCAAAAAAATTACCTGTGTATAGTGCAATTGGTCACCAAAAATGCATGATTTTTAACCTCTTCTGGATAAATGTAAACAAATTGCAAAACTGCCTAACAAACAGAATTGACAAAGTTTGCAATAAGTAATAACAAGGAAATGAACAAGACCAAAAATAATATAAAGCAAGCAAACAATAAATTCAAGAGAAATTAACAGTAATAAGGCAAAACAACAATAATATAACAAAAAGTTCACAAACTTAGAATTGGAGTTGGCATATAAGAGCGAATCTGGATAAGCAAACATAGCATTCTGGCTTCAAGACAAGAAAGACAGGGACTGAGTCATATGAAACTGAGAACTGG
This sequence comes from Acanthosepion pharaonis, assembly GCA_903632075.3. Taxonomy (NCBI): domain Eukaryota; kingdom Metazoa; phylum Mollusca; class Cephalopoda; order Sepiida; family Sepiidae; genus Acanthosepion; species Acanthosepion pharaonis. The sequence goes on along the minus strand of CAHIKZ030004932.1, from coordinate 3,303,034 downwards.
ACTATTTTATTGGCTAGGAAAAAATCTCAGCATGCATTTGTGTGCTTCTGCCTTTAAATATAAAACCAGAATTGCTGATGGCTACCGTTGACAGACTGTTGTGGAGGAGATTTAGTGTGGCTTCTGCATTTGGATCCTCCCTACGATTACAAAATTCAAGGGGATGATGATGATGATGATGATGATGATGATGATGATACCTATAAATTGGGAGGGGGAGTGTTTTGCAGTCATTCCCTAAAAGATTGGAACCAACATCTTCAAAAAAAGTCACCTGTGTATAGTGTCACCAACTATTTTTTGCATAACAATTTAATCATAAAAACTCGCACTATACTAAAGTATATATGGTAGAGATGTATATTTAGGAACACACACACACATTTTTCAAAAGTAAACATTATTTATAATTCATTAAAATGCTCATCAATTTTTCCTTGTATTATAAATTTTGCTAATTCATCATCTGTATCATAATTACTGCTATGATTAAATATTTATGCTAATTATTCCAACATTTTTAATCTTATCAATGTAGTCTTTGTATAATTTATCCTTGTTAATAATAATTAATTGTATTGGCAACCATGATTTATTATCATCATCATTTTGTTGTCAATAATTAAATTTTCATGATCATTTCTTGAATTATTTCTGATACAATGAAAAAATAATGTTTAACTTTAAAATCTGAAACTCATCAAAAATGATATCATAATTTTAATTGAATTTTCCGATAACATTTTAGTGCTTCTAATGTGCCAGGTAAAAAAAAAAATCACTTTCTGTTGGGAACAGACACTGCTTTTAGCAACATGTTTAAGAAGAAAGCTTGTTTTTCTGTTGCCTCTCTGTACTTTTTCTATGAATATTTTCATGGTAATTGTTCAGATGAGCTCTTTGCTATAGTACCTAAACTTTTCTAATTTAAGCACAGTACTTGCCTGACATTGAAATCTCATTAATTTACAGTTGAGCTGATGAGATGTAACTATAAGTTCTATACAAATAGTTTCTTTTCTTGCACTTTTCATTTGTGGAACTCCGTTCTGGCTCCATGCTTTCCAGATAATTTTAATCTGCAAAAATTTAAATGTAATGTCAATAGGTATCTACTGTCTTCCTGATTACTCTTTCCTCTTCCTGCTCATTATTAATGTTTTTGTACCTAATTCTTCCACACCCTATAACCCCATGTGTCTTAGTGGCTTTACTGCCCTGAATGGAGTGATACCGATTAAAAAAATTAACCTCTGTATATTAGAATAAATGAAAACAAATCAGAGAATTGTAAACATACGATGTGTCACTCTCTCAGCTATTCACCCACTGGATGAATAATCTTATATTGCATCACTATTATTGTTCACATCAGTGTGCAAAAAAAAAATCTAGAAAAAGACTGCCATATGTTCACAAGAGGAATAAAGGTTCTATTAATGCTGCCAAGGTAAGAAATGAAGACTTAAATACTGTTTTTACTATATTTGGTTGTTTATTCAAGGGATCACTTGACACTGAAGACATCATCTGCTAATTCTGTCATGACAGACTAATGGATCAGCTTTTCCCATTCAACCAGCAAGAACTCTGAATCAAATTCCTACCAACTAACTGCCTATCTCTACATTACGATGCATGACTGGCAACTAACAAGTAGCATCAGTAATCTCTTTCTCCCTCTCCTTCTTTCTCTCTCTCTCTCACTCTCTGGTGAGCAGCCTGTACCCTAGCAACAGGCAGCCCAGAACTATCCTCAACTGAATAAACCTGGAAATGGAAATTTTTAATGTCCAGTTTGTTAAAAATTAATTTCATATTTCAATCTTCTTTGAATATGAAGGAAAATGAATACCGTCATTTTGAAGCAATTTATCTATTTTTCAGAAAGGATTGCTTACTATTTAAATTTGATGGTGACAATGATGAAATTATTAAAAAAAAAAAAAAAAAGTACCACTTGTTTTCATCCATTTGTTTCATCACTTTATTCACCTTTAGTCAAGTGGGTGGCTGCTTTGAAGATCCCACTTTGCAGGAATTATTGCTGGGTATAAAAAAAATACAGATTATTTAAGACTGAAATAAAATCATTTAACATTCTATTCTATGTTAGTGTCTTGATCACAACTGATTTATATTGTGTCACAAAATGAAAAATTAAGTTATGTGATAAATGAGGAAGTTTTAAAGAGGAAACTGCTACCAATGATTGGAAAAAGACAGCTGAGATTTAAGAGGAACATGGATGCATGAGTGGCATAATAGATATCATTTCAGAAAATGAAAGTGATGAGCTGGGTTCAAATTTTAGCCTAGTCAATTGTGCTCACTTTTACAGTAATGCTCTTGAGAAAAAACTCCATCTCTTCTCCTCACAGCTGTTTTAAAAATTAGGTTAGGTTGTGTTGTAACCAGTTTAGTAGAATTATTCTGAATTTAAAACCAATTCAAAAGCAACAGGAAAACAAACCACTATCTTTCCCAGAAAAATCATGGCAATCCACAGGTAGTAAAGAAACAGAAACTGTGGAGAGATATGATTGTCTACATCATGAAGAGACATACGAACAATCATGAATTTGAGGCTCACCCTGGCAAGGAGGTTCCCAACTAGCATCCAGTTGGCAGACAAAAATAAAGTGGGTTGTAACTCAATAATATATTCTCCCAGAGATTCACGGCGTACTGATGAATATTTATTGAGCACAGTATCCACATCAGAATCAACAGCCAATCAGGACTCACAGAATAGGCTTGCCTGGGTATCAGAATGGAATCTCCCAGGCTGACATATAAACCACCTACCAACTTGACCAGGGGGACAGCTTTCTCAGTCAGACTCAACTTCCATTAGAGTTGAGTACTGTCTGTTGCTATTACCAAATTCTATACTTGCTCAGTAAGACTCAACTTCAATTACAGTTGAGTACTGTCTGTTGCTATTACCAAATTCTATACTTGCTCAGTAAGACTCAACTCCAATTACTGTCAAGTATTATTGTTTGCCACTACCAAAATCTACAACATATAATTTAATTTTTTTTAAAAATGAGTGAGGAAGGAAAGCTTAGAGAATTTAACACTGACAGGCTGCATCAAAGTTAACAGAAGCAAAGAAAAGCATCTGATAATTTTGAGCAAATGGATGGAGAGCCAAGTGCCACAAAGACAAAGAAGGATCATAAAGAAGTAACAATTGATGAAAGTAATAAAAGAAGCTGTGAATGATCAAAATAAGAGACAAGGAGCATACAGAGAAGTGATTTACCATAATCTCAAAGACCCTATTCAGTATTTTTGAAGGTTAATTATGAACAGTTAGTGGACAGTGCTGATAGCAGACACAGAAAAAAAAACTACAGGAATTCCTAAGAAGGTAATAAAGTGAGAAGAAAGAACTAAACATCAACTATACAAAGACAGAATATGTGGCTTGTGTCAGTAAGAGGAACAGCCCAAGATGGGGACTATGGATCAAAGATGCTAAAATCAAGCAAGTACAAAAATAAAATATCTAGGAAGTATTTTAACAGAAAATAGAAAATGTGACACTGAAATACAAAGGAGCATTGGTATAGTAAAAGAGACCCCCCCCCCAAAAAAAAGCTAAGAAAAATATTTAAAAACAGGAATATTTCATTAGAAACAAAGAAAAGTGCTTAACTGTTATATAAAACCAGTCCCCCTATATGCTGGACAATCTCATCAGAGATGAAGAAGAGACTTGAGGCAAGATAAATGTGGTTCTACAGAAGAATGCTGAGAATACCATGGATTGAACATGTGAGTAATAAGGAAGTTTTCAGGAAAAAAAGAAATAAAAAGGATGCTTATATTCAGAATCAGAAAGAGAGAGCTGAAATTTATAATACTTATAATGAGGAAGGACTGCTCAGAGAATTTGACATTCACAAGATATAATGAAAGCAAGATGGGCAAAGTGAAACAGCAAGTGACTTGGCTAATGAGTTGTTTTTTTTTTAATCAATTCACCTCAGACAAGGCCATAATGCCTTAAAGATGCAAGTGGCTACTGGGAGTGAAAGAGAATGAAAAAGACTTTAGAAGGAACCAGAAACAAAGGATAAACTTCTATTCCTGTTCAAAACACTGGGGTGGAGTGTGAACTGTATGATAGGCAAACCTATTTATTTCTATTGAAGAAAAAATAAACAAACAGTAAATAAAATTTCAGAGTTTAGGGAGAGACATTAGAAGTATAGAGGTGAAGTAGCATTTAAAATAGGTACCTCCACAAATTTTCAGTATCTAAGGTTTAAAATGAATTTTTAAAAATGAAAAAGCATTCTTGAAGCTTTCTTTTTAGCTTTAATTGAAAGCTAAATGATTAAATTTACTATTTCCAGTAAGCAAAATACCCTGGTGTATTTCAATTTATATCGATTGGAATATCAACATTTTGGTTTCTTTCAATCATTTAAAATTGGCCATTTTTTAAACATTTGTAAACAAAAGTTAATTTCCTATTTTAAAAATCTTCCAAAAATAAAATATACTTTTCTGAAACTTTATTTGAGGAATATTAGCTGATTTAAAGTATAATTAATCTGATTTGAAACAAATATTATTTACGTTAAGTTGAAAATAACAGAGAAATAGATTTTTGAAACTTTTCATCACCTGTCAATCACGTGACAAGTACTGGAAAGTGTTAACAGATTTATTTGTTGTTCTATGGAGACTCTGTTAAAACATAATTTAAGAAAATGACAGGCAAGCACCTATTTTGTATAATATTTAAGTACTCAGTAATCTTAAAAATGTTGGAAAATATTCCCTGTCTAATTTAAGGAATGTCAACTTTAAATTTACTACATTAATCGGTCTTATTTTCTGATAATGTCATGTATAGTCAATCAAACTTTCAAACAGAAGTACGTTACATAATATTTTATATACATAAAAAAATAAAAAATTACTTTTAAAATTTTGGTGAAAAATACTTTGTAGTGAGCTTTTCAATGTTTGATTAGTAAATATAGTTTTCACTTAATAACAGTATCACCTAACCAGTAATCCCGAATTTTAAATGATTTATATATTTTAAATTATTATAATTAAAATATTTTAAAAATGAAAACAATTCTTGTAAAAATTCATTATTCATCGCAAAAATTTTTTTTTACTTAAGACAATAGTGTCCTTAATAAATCTTATTTATAAAAGCAATTAAAAGTTTTTCTAATTAAATATTGTCATAGTTTTATTGCATTTTTTATTTTATGATTCAGAGCAGATTTTCGGGAAATTGTTAGTAGTTTGAAAAAAAAAAATTGATGATTTGCATTCTCCAAGGAGTCCTGCTTTTAACAGCTAAAAAAATTTTGAGATTGAAATTGTATTTCTCGAAATTTCATGAAATTAAGTAAGTGGGCAATAACATATACATAAAAAAATATTTTTTACCAAGATTTTCTAAAAAAAAATTCATAAATAATTTCCTTCATTTGTGAATAAGTTATGAAAGTTTCATTAAAATCTGACAATTATTTGATTTTTGCAAGAATTTCCAAATCAATGTGTTTTTCAGCTGAAATCGTAAATATTAAGTAGACCACTGACATAAAAAAACAATATTTTGAACAAAAATTTCAAACATGCTAGAAATGATTAAAAAAATTAATAAAATAATAAAAAAATATTTTGGTCATTACTCTTAATAATAACATAAACATTTTAACAATAAAACTTTGTTTTTATTAAGTTTGGGCGTTTTTCCATCATGCTATGCTGTTTTTTTCAGTGAAAATGTGGGGGTACCTACTTTAAAAGGAACCAGAAACCCAATCCTAAACAGGAAAAGAGATAAACCTCTACTCCTGTTCAAAAGACCTTTCAAAAAAGCTTGGATGGTGGAACAGAAAGTGGGAGAGATAGTGAAAAGGCAAACCTCACTAAGAGCTACAAAGGATAGGAAATTGTGGAGAGCCATGATTAAAAAAGAACCAGGGACGTGGATCTGTAGACCTTCTGACTTCCTGGAAATATCTTGAATATCACTGTATCACAGAAATAATTTACATCTGTACATATAGACCTTTATCACCCTTTTGTTTTAGTTTAAAAAAAAATAATCGCAGATAATTAACAAACAGAAATGTTATTTAATTTCTAAATCCTGAGGTGATTTTGGAAGACATCCAGTATTTATTTGATCCTTTCCTTTCTTTGTTGGGAGTAGAAGAAAATAAAAAAAGGGTTTCCAGTGAATTTAGAAATGTCTATGAGTATCTTGAATATCTTGTAATCCTAACTACAATCTTTTTTCTTATTTTTTTCCGCTGCCTTTATTTAGGCTTTTGTATTATTTTAAAATAAATCTGCTCAGTGAAAGATTCAATGTTTGGCTCAGTGAATGTCCATTGTTTAAATCATACATAACAATTATTAATAATAAACATGAATTATTTCTGTGCCTGCTAATTGTAGGCAGACACACAAGATGTTAACTCACTGCAAAATAAATTATATTTGTCTACAGAAGTTGTTTGAGGCTTTGTTTGTCATTCAATAATTGGATGATATGACAAGTGTTTGGTGATTGTGTGGTGAAGTCAAGAATCAGCTTAGAAAATGGGATATGAAAGAAAACAAATTCTCATTCCTTTTCATCAAGTAAATTTAAGATGAACAAAGAGAGGTAGGAAGTGTTGAGGGAAGAGAACGAGGGAGGTAAAAAGAGAAAGAGACAGGCAAAAACAGTTAAAGGAAATGAGGAGCCAAAATGTATTGGCAGGGATGAAAAGAGTTGGAAAGATAGAATGTTTGAGAGAGAGGCAGAAAGAATTGATGGAGGAGAAAGAAAGATTTAAAGAAAGGGAAAGAAAGATATGAAGAGTTTGAGAAAGGGAAAGTGAAATTGATTTTGAAAAAAGGAAAGAGTGAATGATTTTTAGAAAGAGAAAAAGAGATAGAAAAGAGTTTAAGAAAGCAAAAAAGAGAAAGAACTGGAGGAACAAGAGAAATAAAGGGGAAAAATATAGTTCTAAAGGAAAGGAAAGTGATAAAAGAAAGAGAAAAACAACTGGAGAAAGGATAAGAGAGAAAAAAAGAAAGAAGAAAGAAAGAAAAAGAAAAAGGTTTTGAAGGAGTGGGGGCAGAGAAACCTGAAGGAGAGAAAAAAAGAAAGAAAGAACTGAAGAACAGAAAAAGATAAAAAAGAGATAGAGAGAGAGAGAGAAAAACATATTAAGATAAAAGGAAGAGAGAGAGAGTGAAAGAAAATAAGAGAGCAAAAAAGAGATAGAATTTGAAAAGAAAAATAAAATGAATGAGGAGAGAAAAAGAAAGAACATGACAGAGAAGAGAAAGGAAATAAATGAGGAAAAGAGAGAGAAAGAATGGAAGAAAACTATATATATATATATATATATATATATAAAAACTTTCTTCAAAAGCTTTTCAATTCATCATCATACTTTTTCAGAATTACATCCACTCTTCAGGAGACATGATTGTAAAATTGCATTTATTTTCAGAAATAATACTTTCCTTAAAAGCATAATTTCATCATGTTTGATTTTTTTTGGGTTATGTATTAAACATATCTATATGTATACCTAGAAGTTAGATATTAATGTGACTTTTAAGGTAAATTTTATTATTTTCTAGAAATAAAATAATTATAAAGACTAAGTGAGAATTGGGATTTGTGCCATTTTATAGGACATGGAACATTCGGTCAAATTTGTAAATATTAAATATTTAATTTGATTATATAAAAAATATGCAGATAGAAAAATGTTCAAGATCAAGGTGAATTGAGATTTGTGGTTTTCTGTAGAGCACTCAAGATTCATTCAAATTTAGAGATTAAATTTGATTTCAGTGAGTATATGGAAATAAAAAAAATGTAATAACTAATGGTAAATTAGGTTTTATTTTACTTTGTAGTGCACTAGAGATTCTATCAGGTATTTTAAAGCTTGCAAAGTCAAATTTGGTTAATTTCACTCAAAAATGTTTCAAAACCAAAGAGAACTATGGATTTCGGTAGTTTCACAGTATGGAATAAATACACCAAATTTTCTACATTCCACATATGGAAGAATTTGGCGAATTTGTTCAATAAGAAATTTTTCACAAATTATTTGAATTAAAACAGATGACAGATAATTTGTCTAAATTTCTAGGATTTTTTTTTTTACAATAATGTTCACCCTATACAAGGACCGAGAGCCACTCGAGGTAGAGGGTTACAGAATAAGGAGCACAATTTATGCAAATATGAGAGGAAGATAACAGTTAATCCTTGACATGAACATGTTAAGATTGTAGTGATCAAGGAAACATCCTCTTGGGCATCGGTTCTACAAAGCAGAAGTGATGTGGAGTTATCTTTATTTATATTATTTAAACACAGACTATTGTCCACGTCTTTGTCAGTCATTTCACAATGTTTCAGCCATTGTACCCTCTGGCCTTCATTCGCTGAAGTTTAACCAGATTGACAATCACCTGATGAAGGGCAGAGGGCACAGTTGCCGAAACATTGTAATATCAATAAAACTGAGGACAATATTTGTAAATAGAATACAGGTATTAGTAAAAATTTAGTTTAGAACATATTATCAAGATTTAACAAAGGTGACAAGTGATGAGGTTCAACCTCACTATCACTCTCACTCCATTTGGACACTGAGGTGTCCTTGGACCTGTTATGTTTATAAGGCCTTATAGTTAAGAGGTATACATTTTAAATCTTATATCAAGTGATGCTGATAAGTACCATGCGTGTACATATATATAATAATAATGGCTGGCCACTCATATTTGAGGATACCTGTCTACTAATGTAGCTAGCTAATCCCTATTGCAGATGCTTGCACAAGAACATTTTGTGTTGGCTCAACACTCACAGAGCCCACCAGTGGTTTATACTGCAAGTATGCTGAGCAGACTTTAGTTACAGTTTCTGGGAGAGAGCATGCAATCTAGTGTAAACAACAATCTGAGCAAGGCCAGCACAGTCAAACCCTCAGGCACAATGACTTGTAACTTTGTGCTAGCACAGCCATCAACAGCCCTCCACCCCAAGGATTCCATCTATCCAATTTCACTCACAAGGCTTGGGTTAACCATGGTTTGATTTTCAGGCACTTTCCAAAGAGGCCACCCTCCAGACTGATAATTTCAGGAAGTCACCTTGACAAATCGACCATAGTGAGATTTGAACCCTGGTCTCATGGTGAGAAAGTAAATGTTCTTGGGTGTATTTGGCCAGGAGTTTTTAATTTATAGAAGTTTGATTAAAGACTAAAGAATGTTCTTTATTAAAGTTTTTTAAAATTATTTTTTTCATCTATGACACATATATATATATATATATATATATATATATATGATATGTCCCAGAAAGGGATATATTTATTCAAAGTAGCAAAGTGGTTGTTGACTACTGTAACCAGGCAGGACAATCTAGTAAGTAACCATAATAGACTGGTCCTTGTCGTAGTGGAAGACAATAGGCATCATCCATGTACCTCCACATCAGTCTGTATTTATGGCTGACACCAGCCAATCCTATTACTGTGAGGGGGAACCCAGGTGTATGCATATTCATTACATCAATATATATGTTGTCATCCACAGACAGACTGTTTCGCTCTATCACAGCTCATCAGTCTGGATAGACATCCAATTGCTTCAAGCCAGGATTGAAACCTGACTTATTTGGCATCAGTCAGAGATTTTTCCTCTCAGCTCTCAGCAGAGAGGAAGGTGAATTTTTACATATTTATTTTGAATAAATATACCAGTGACTCAGAGTGCTCAGTTCATAGAAGAGCTTTGCATTATCAGCAGTAGCAGTCACAGTTTACAAATTCATGCTTTCTTTCTAAAGTGCTCAACCAAAATATGTATTCAAACAAGTTATAATAAAACTGCTGACAAGGCGTGTTTCAATTTTTCTGCTTTATTCCAGCTGGTGTCTAAATTATTGCACATGATCAAATTTGTAAAAAAAAGCTATCCAAAGTTCATGTTTTTTTTAGTACTTTTGACCATCTCTAGTAATTATTAAGAAATGTAATCTGCACTGATAATCAAGAAATCAATATTAAATTCTTATATAGTTTACACAGCCACCACACTTTCTTGCAGGTTAACTTGTCACTTATTAAAATTTAGTACAATTTGTACACATATTGAACATTACGTCAGAAACAACCAAAATACAACAATTAATATAAGATAAATATTAGTACCTCAAACTAAGTTACTATGCAGCTCTCACTGTAAAGAATAACTTAGAATACTCAAATAAATTATTATACAAAATAACAAACCACATTAAACATAATATATTTTCCCACATGGGGTTTTAAAATGATGGATCAATAAGCCTGTAGCCCGAAATAAATGTAGCTATTGACTGAATTTTATCTGAAACTTTCACTGTATGGTGTTTATAATTGTGTTTATAAGTCCCTTCATTAGTTCACATGACCATTACGCCCTGCCAGTACCTCATAAATAATGGACTATTCTGTTTTAATTGCATTGAAAGAGGGGGAATCTAATTGGTTTCAGTGAGAAAATGAAAGAAAGAAAGAAGGTAAGACAGAAGTTGAGAGAGAATTAGATTAAGCTGATAAGAACAGATACTACATTTTGATCTTAGCCTAAAGGCTGAGAAGCGGTATTCACCTCTCACATCCACCATCCACCCCACCGAGTTCAGGATGCGACACAAGGTCAGTTTTTTAATGTGGGGAAATCCAAGTGTTTCCACCAGGGCCATGATCAAAATTTACCCAGCTCCCACTTATGCGGGTTCGGGCACAAGATGTACAATATCAAAAAATGGAAACCAATTAAGGCAATTGCTAAAAACCTTGTTATGATAAATAACATTGTCTACTGAATTATATTGAAATTATTAAGAGAAATGTTTGTAAGGTGGGGATTTTGCTAGTATGCTAGAAACAAGTCCATTGACAAGGAACGAGCTTATGTTGAAAAAGAAATATTTGTCATGTAGAATAAATGCTTTTTCATTGTTAGTCTGCAAATGTATTGTTGTACCTACATACATATGATAGTATATGTTTATGTTTTATTTGTTTAATAATATATATATATATATATATATATATATATATATGCATGCATATATGGATATGAGTTTGTGAGCCTGGGTTTCATACTTTTTCAATCATCAGACAAACCAGGGCCACAAACTCATATCCATATAACTTATTATGTTAGCTCTATCACTGATATTTAGCATTTTCTACTAAGTAACACGCATATAAAATAATATATATATATATATATATATATGAATAAAATTTTTTTTTTTAAATTTTTTAAATGGATTTTTTTAATGCAATATTATTTCATATTACTATAAACATTATTTTTAATGGGTACATATATTTGAGTTGCTAGCCCTGTTTTTTATTTTTTTAAACAGCAAAATTAATAATAATTGGCGAAGATCAAACAATCCTACTAAAGATATTCTCAAGTGACCAAATAGGTAGTGGCACATTTTGGCTATAGAAGTGGTTTTAATGATGGAAAAAGTGATCTAGGTTCAATTCTTGTCAGGAGACATAATTTTTCTTCTGTAGCAATTCTCAGTCGAGGCCAGTTGTTACTAATTTCACTTAAAGAAAGTAAAGAAATAATTCAAACACCTACTAAAAATGATGTTTATAATAATAAAAAATATATGTAGATATATACGTATATTTTTACATAAAAAACTACTTTCTGATATCTATATTTATTTGTATTTATAATTCAAGAAATAAATGATTAAAACTGCAAATGTTTTGTTTATCAAAAATATATAAATATATATTTGAAATTTTTACTTATATAAATACATATTCAGTTCAATTAATGATTTTATATTTAAAATATTAAAAAAGGATTTCCACAAAGAGAAATTCAGAATTTGAAATCAACACTGATTAATATTTATTAAGGAAAAAGAAGAGTGTATCTAAAATAACTTAAAAGGGAGGGGCTTGATAAACCCCACCTAAAAATCCCTCTCAATGTTACTCATGGTGTTGAGGCATATAAATTTCTCATTACAAAATATTCCAGAAGTATCATAAAAATTGTGATGATGGAATTTATAAGTCTTTGAAAAATTGGATTATCAATAAAATTTTCAAAATATACCAAAGTCAAATTATATATGTCTTTTTATTATTATTTTTAATACTGCATATAAAATATTGAAAGAAAAATGAGTATAATATCAAATTTATATTGTATATGATTTATACAGTTCTATATTGAAGCAAGGTATTTTATAGGATAAATAATTTCTTTAAGCAACACTGAATTGATATTGGTTAACAAAGATTTATATTATTAAAAATATTGTTCAATTTTAGGTTTTGTTGTACTATCTTTGATTTAATTAGAAAAAGTAATTTTTCTTGTTCATACTGAAAGTGGTTAATTAGATTTTCAAGTTTAATAACTTTGAAATTTATTATAAATCTTTTACAAAAATTATGTCAAAAACATTAGTGAAATTGTTTCTAAAAAATTAAGAAATCTGAAAATATAAAAAAAAGAAAATTCATACCAAATGTTATGAAGTGTGAGAATCATAGTCTCTTACTTGACTGAATCTCTCTGTAATGGAATGAATACATGTCAGAACAAATATAATAATAAACGGTAACGGTACTATAACCCATTTCCTTATAAGGAAACATTTGGCATTCATTGACCGAGTGACCAATACTATTGTCGGTTGAAATTTATAAAAGCTTTCACTTAAAACAATTTTTCAAGTCCAGTAGTTGTTGTTGTTGTTCATTCCAATATTGATGTGCATTTCCATCCTAACCTTTTGTTTGAGGTGATGTGGAACATCAACATTCTTGATTATGTCATTATTTTCTTGTCGAGCTACATGAGCTACGTTTTTAACATTTGGTGAATTTGAAAATCTTCAAGTGATGTGGTTTCTGTTATTTGGTAGAGTTCTTTGATTGTGATTCTGCAGCACCAGTCTGCAAGGCTCAAAGAAGGATGGTCCTCCCCAAGACCTACAGGCTTCATTCACTGCAAGCTATTTTTAAACACTGAGAAGGTGCATTGTGGAAGATGTAAGAAACGGTACATGAAGTCATAACTTATTTTGCAAGTCAATGCTAGGCATATAATAATGAGCAGAACAGAAATGCATTTAATGATAGATAGATATGAACAGGGATAGATAGATAAATATTAAAAGCTTTAAATAGATAGATATGAACAGGGATGGATAGATAGATATTAAAAGCTTTAGATAGATAGATATGAACAGGGATGGATGGATAGATATGAAAAACATGAAATAGATAAAGAGAGAGAAATTTTTGTTAGAAGTGATGCAGACAAAAAGTAAAAGCTTATATTTTTACAAATGTTGAAATATTAACCTTTCATTTTATTAATTTTTATTTCACCAGTTTATCATCATAAAGAATCAGTTTTTATCAATGTGCAGATGGATTATATCATATACTCAATCACTTTGAAATTTATTATCAATCTTTTATAAAAATTTATGTCAAAAACATTATTATTTAAGTTTACATAATTGGAATCATATGCATTTTGTTTGGAATTTTATTTTAAATACAAGAAGGTAATTCACCTTTGTGGTGCCTAATTTTAGTAGCCTACTCTCTACTCTATGACATGGATTTAAAAAATGAATTCTACAAAATTCATCTTCTGCTTAAATTATCGGGGTTACTGGTACACCAACAGCTAAAAATCCCTGTTAAACACACTAGTCCTCTGATGACCCCAGAGTGAGATATGTAAGATTATCAATGATTAAATTATGATTACAAATAAAATTTAAAAGGGGTTGCTAAAAAGTTCTCAGCCTGCACCACTTCCAAAAATTAATGTTTAATGACCAAACATCAGAATTTTTGGAAGAAAAAAATGATGTACCAAGTGTCTTGAATGGTGTGGGTGTATATGTGCAATAGCAAACATGTCACAGTTCAAAGTCTTTTTTATTGGTTGGCCTGAACTATTCAGCACCCCTTGTAATATTAAAATATAAAAGAAGCTGATATATGAGTAAAGATGAATTATCAGTCAAATATTATTATTGTTTCCCCTAAATACTCCTTTGCAGATTATAGGTTCTCGTTATATTGTGATAAATACAATATCTAATATATCTTATTAGAAAGGTCAGTATCAATTATGCAATTATTTTACCTAAAGAAATATTTGGTGCAGAGCTCAGGGGTGTGAGGTGTAATAAAGATAGGCTACTTGTATCTCTTCAAGCTGAAATGAAAATTTCCTAATTGGGTATTTTTGGAAGGTTTTAAAAAAAAATAACAAATAAAAAAAAAACAAAAAAAAACACATGATTTTAAATCAACTACCACCAATATTCATTCTACATGAGCCCTGGAATTGATTTATCCCTATTTGCCATAGGCATTTATAACCAAGATAACATTGGGTCACCTTGCTAACATGTAATAAAATTATATAATGTCTGATAAAACACAACCATATCAAATGAAATATATTAGTTGTAAAGGAATGGATGGAAAAGGAAAGAAAGGAAGAAAGAAAGTAGAGAAAGAAGGAAAAGATAGAAAAAAGAAAAGAATTAAGAAAGAAAGAGAGAGAGATGAGAACAAACAATAAAAGAAAAAAGAAAAGAGAGAAAGAAGAAAAAGATAAAGAAAGAAACAACAATAAAGAAACAAACAAACAGGAAAGAAAGAAGAGAACAAACAAGAAAGAAAGAAAGAAAGAAGGAAAAATACAGAAAGAAAGAGGAGGACAAAAAATAAAGAAACATACAATAAAGAAAGAAGGAAAAGAAAGAAAAGATAGATAGAAGGGAAAGAAAGAAGAACAATAAAGAAAGAAACGAACAAGAAAAAGAAGAGAAGACACATTAAAGAAAGAAACAAACAGTAAGGAAAGAAAGAAGAGAAAGAAAGAAAATAGAGAAAGAAAGGAAGAGAGAAAGACAGGCAGGAAAAGAAAAAAATAAAGGAAGAAAAAAAGAATCTTTACATGATACTTTTATGATTTAATTTAACAATTATTAATATTATTTTTATAAAATTGTAATGCATTGGAAATCTGGAGTTATTCATTTGATTTTTCAATTAAAATAAAATCCATAAACAAATTCTTGGACATTATGTAAATAAACAACTTATATTACTAATAAAAAAAGAAAAAAACAAAAATGCCATCCCCACCCCAACTCCCTAATGCCACCAGTCGTTAGTTACTTGCACTGTTAGTTTCAACCACGGCACAAAGATGATTTACTGATAACTTTAACAATGTCAGTAAAACATCTTATGAATTTCTGCACCGTCATAAATTTTCTCCTATTTAATTTAAAAATTTCATAGAATTTTTGAAAAAAGAAAATCAATGCGTATGACAAAAATGTTGGTCTGTTTTCAAAAAAAGCTACTATTCTGAGACTAAAGAAAAAAATAAAACTTTTTCATGAATAATTTTGATTAATAAAAAGAAAAGTTTATTACTGATAGTATCTATCTTAAAAAGAAATTTTCTCTTTCCCTTCATCCATATATATAATATAAACAATTAATTACTAAATTGAAATTTCATTCCAATTAAACACAAGTTAATATTTTTAAATACAGTGCTCAATATCCTGAGGACAGAACCACATATAGTGTAATGCTATGTTTTTTAGATCTTATTAAAGTGTGACAAGCATGCACATAACTGAAAGTTTCAAACTGATCGAGCCTGTGATATAATCCATCTCAGCATTGATAAAAACTGATTGTTGGATGCTTAAAAGAGAAACTTTTAATTACACAAATCAAATGTTGAACTATATATATATATATATATATATATGTTTTTTTTTTACATTTTTTTCTCTTAATGCCATGTCTCTTTATAATATAGGCCAGTGTTTACTAAATAATGTGGCGTGCCTCATGCATGCAGCAGAAGAGGATAGAAGATGAGGCGGAATGATTGAAAGACAATCAAAAATTTAGAAACAGTTTCAAAAAATTCATATGCTAAAAATAAATATGATTTCAAAATTTAAAATACTATTATGGATTACTTGTAATTGCGTGCATGAGTCCCAGTATAAATAGTTATAAATAATTAGTGACCGATTTTCATTGTGATATTTTTGCATTATATTAAGTATTGAGAATATAGTAACTAGGGTCTGCAAATTAGAGGAGAGAGTTATCAATGATAATGTTCTGACTTCGAATCTGCAGTTATCTCCCTATAACCCTCTCTCTATGTTTTGTATTTTTAAATATACTTTTTATCACATATAATTTGCTGAGGTACAGATTTTCATTCCAAAAATGCATCCCAGAGAAAAAGTTTGGGAATCACTTGGTATAGAGGATCATGGCTCCAAATTTATTTTCCTTATTATTCTGTGAATTGCTATGACTACATAGGAATGATAGGAAAGTGGTTTTCTCTTTCACTCTTCATGGTTTTGAAGTTCAAATAGTCATTCTTTCAGACAAGTTACCATTCAAGGATAGATAACCCAGTCTACCCTACTATTTAACCAATAGCTTGAAGAGGTTAAAGAAGATTTTTGCCTATCCCAAAGATATTAATGTGAAAAAGAACACAGTAGACTAGGCAAGAATTTTAAACATAGTTCTCCAATTCAGAGAAGTCATTCTTCAACTGACAACCACCCAAAGCTAGAGAGCCCAGCTTACCCAGTTATTTTACTTATAGCTGGAAGGAGAAGAGAAGGATTCATGCCTTTTGTGAGGGTATAAGTGCGAAAGTGAACACGGCAGACAAGGAAAGTATTTGAATTCAGCTCAGAAATTCTAGAGGGTGCGATGGGTAAATTGTCGCAATTTTATATTTTGAATTTTGTCCGTGCATGTTTGTTTTTTTTTTTGATTTTCTCAACTGCATAGTTGGGCACTGTCTGTGACAAAAAGAACACCAGAATTCACTCCACCAGAATTTTGTAAATTGCATGCTGTACTGTTTGGCATTCTTCACACTGAAAGTTCCAATATAAACATTTCAGAACAACCGTTGGCTTGCTGTGTCAAGAGGGTGGCTGCTGGAAGACCCTATGTCTGGCAACATGACTCTGCACCATGCCACACAAGAAGGTGAACCCAGTCATGGCTGTCAGACAATTTCTATGACCATGTCACTCCTTACATCTGGCTACCTAACTCAACAGGCTGCAACCACCCTCCCTCATTATTATGTGTTGGGTGCAGTTGAGTGAGACACCAACAAAACTCCTTGTAACACCAAAGATGAAGTGAAAGCAAGGATTATGGCACCACTCATGAACTTAAACAAGGAAATGGTCCAGAAGAGTTGCAGGAGAGAACAATTCAATTTCCTAAATCTTGTTTAAATGAAACCTTATGGCTGAAACACACATTATATATATAACAGGGTAAACTAGGCTCTCTAAACTTGGGTGTCAGTGATTACACACACACACACACACACACACACACTTCATTGATCAATGCGGGCTGTTGACCTGAACTTCCTGGAGACCCTTTTTCACAATGTATGAGGGTTAGGCCATTCAGTTTCTATGAACTGACAGCCAGACAACCTGCATATATGATTGGATTATAGTGGTGAAGGTTTTGTGCCAAACCAACCACACTTTTTGAAGAGCTGAATACACAGACATGGTACACTGTGTGAAACAAGGTCTCAAAACGACTCTTCACAAGTTTTGAATTCAGAATTTTCCTTCTCCTAGACCAGTTGCCATCCAAGGCTATAGATCCCAGTCTGTCCTGCTATTTACACATAACTGGGAGACAAAGAAGAATATTCATACCTTTCCCAAAGGTACTAGCACATAAGTGAATGTAGCAGATTCAACTGCAATTCTAACAACTCTCTGATTCCTCGATCTGAGCTACCATCCATTATTCCACCATGCCTATATATATATATATATATATATATATATATATATATATATATATATATATAGACATTAAGATTGCCAAGCCATATATAT
>CAHIKZ030004932.1:3277500-3280000 GCA_903632075.3 Acanthosepion pharaonis | reverse complement strand
TAGCAAACCGAACATGCCTTGTTAACTTTTATAAGATTTAATAAAAATCTTTTTTAAAGATATTTGTGATCTGGAGTGTTTAATATCTAGTGATATGTAAGAAATATTTTTGTAAAAAGTTATTATTTGTGGTCACAGTGCCTTTTTTATCAAAAAAAATCTTTAAAAAAATTAAAAACATTTCAATAATTTACAAAATGACAACATCTATAACATCACAAAATATAATAACGAAATAACTTCATAAATACAGTAGGATAAGAAAAATTGATATTACTAATTACATATTTTTTTTACTCATAAAAAACAAATAAAAAGTGAATGTACAAATATATGAGGTTGTTCTGAAAAGTTCTTGGTCCAACCAGCTTCATAAAATTTAGCAAAATTACCAAACATCAATTTTATTCTTTTTTAAAATCAAGGCAAGGCACTAAAGCCACTAACACACAAGGGGTTACAGGGTGTGAAAGAATTAGAAAATATAGAAGAGTAATAGGAAGACAGTAGATAATGATTGACATTGTATTCAAAATTGACTGGAAAGCTAGAAGCTGGATAAAAGAAACTGTTAGCATAGAATTTACGGTTACATCTAGCCAATTCAACTTTTTTGAAAGGATTATTATTCAGGCTAAGAAATTTTCAGGAGCCATGGCATGTAGAAATTCGGGGTGGGTGGGGTTTTTTTGGTCATTTTATTACTAAATAACAATATAAAACTGATCCCACACTTCATGAACTGTAGAATTTTATATTAATATGACAAGGGAGTGCTGAAAAATCCTCAGCCCTTTATACTTCCTAAAATTTGACAGAAATGAACAAATATATTTTAGACTTACTTTTTGCTCAGACCAAAATTTTTCAGCACCCCCGAGTTTAAATATACAAGAGAGTCAGAAAGGAATAAAGAGTGAAATAGAGACATCAGTAAATTCATTATTCTAAGTTTAGTTTGCAAAAGGATTATTTCTCCCTACCCACACTCCTAAAATTTGTGTTCACTGAAAATGAAGACTTTACATCAATCACTCAGTCCCTATTGATTTATATCCATTTTATATGCACAAATGATGAAAAAAAATAATTTAACTTTAGTATACACTATTCTTTAGTTACAAATATTTCACAGTAGAACACATTGATATTTTTGCATAGTTGATCGGTACACAATTCATAATATATATATATATATATATATATATATATATGTGTGTGTGTATAAAAATTTCAGACAGTGTATATCTGTAAAACGACAACACGAATAAAGACAAATGGAAAACTTATCTTAACGTTCATGTTTCATCCTTTGAGGGATTTTATTACATTTGCCTTGATAAAGTCCCTCAGAGGACGAAACACGTCAGCTAAGATAAGTTTTCCTTTTGACTTTATATATATATATATATATATATTTTTATATTTTGAACAATAAAAAAATATTCAAAAATTAAAATCTTCAGACACACTAGGTAATATTCTTTCATTTTTTTTGTTATTATTTTATTTAGATTCCTTGACTAGTTTTGGCCAAAATGGCCATCATCAGAAGAAATATTTCTGCTTGCTCGTAGCAGTGAACTACAGAAATGAATATATATTTTTATATTTATTTCATTGCATATCTTGGCTCTGAAAAGAGTCAAATTCCGTGAATAAAAGGGAATCTTTAGGGTTCTCATGGATCAAATAAACTTTCTTCAAATATATAGTTTGTCACTTGTCAACTATTTTCTCTACATATGTAAATATAATTGTACATCTGATAAAAAACAAAGAAAGTTCTTTGTGGATTATTTCTTATTTACTTTTTCAATAT
Source organism: Acanthosepion pharaonis (assembly GCA_903632075.3). NCBI lineage: Eukaryota > Metazoa > Mollusca > Cephalopoda > Sepiida > Sepiidae > Acanthosepion > Acanthosepion pharaonis. Next base: position 3,278,178 of record CAHIKZ030004932.1, on the reverse strand, counting down.
TTCCAATACATTTTTTCAATACCAACTGGAAATTAAAAAAAATTAGTAGAAAGATTGAAAAAACAAATAAAATTAAGTTACAAAGAACTTTCATTGTTTTTTAATCAAAAATGCATATATATATATATATATATACATACATACACAGTGAATCTGTAGCCTAATGATGAAACAAATCTTTATTTATCAACATTATATCAACCTTGTCAATGCACTTAATTCAGTGGTGGATATCAATCACACAGACTGAACATTATACAAGAAAATTTCATATATAAATCCAGCAAATTACTACATGTCTGACAACTAACTTACTGACCTGCATTTGTTCACAGTTTATAGAAATAAATTTGTCAACTTAAAAAAGTAAGCACTCATCAAATTAACTGATATAAATAATAAATAAATTTTAATGATCATTGTTTGTCTACATGTGAAATAAGAGAATATGAAATAGTCACATTATTAAATCAAAGAAAATGCATTTAGCAAAAAGTGATGTAAGTAAAGTTCTTTCAGACAAATTTCTAGCAGATTATTGTGTGTAGACAGATTCATGCATATACACACATGCAAATAGATAAATAGATAGATGTTAACAAAATAATAGTGAAACATTTTTTTCACACATATTTCTAGTAGATTACTGTATGTAGACATGAACACATTCATGCACAA
>CAHIKZ030004932.1:3270000-3272500 GCA_903632075.3 Acanthosepion pharaonis | reverse complement strand
AAATCTACAATTAAAATTTAATTGAACAGTTTTTCATTTGGACTTTATCCTGCTCAAACTAATGGATTCACCTCTTTTAGCCATATGATAAATAATATGAAATATCTAGACAAAATATAAAAGGTGAAGATCAATGTGAAAACTCAGTTAAGTGAGATAACTTTGTATTTTTTTAGAATTGAAAAATAGACTTGTATCTTTCTAAAACTGAATTGTGTAGAACAAATCAGAATAAGTTTTCATTTTTGCATGAAAATGAATATATTTTGAAATATCATTGCAAAAATAATTAACTAATTAAAGATTTTAACTATCAATTTAATGAACATTTCACTTTGTTGGGGAATGATTTCCATCCAAAAATAAAAGAATATATTTAATCATATACATTCGGCTAATTTAACTATAAATTCAGGAAAAATTCCAATATATATATTTGTAGATATGAATTATTTTATTTATATATATTTATTATATAAATATATATATATATAATATTTATATATAAAATCCACCATATATATATATATATATATATATATATATATATATATATATATATATATATATATATATATATATTTAATGTATGGGATCCTTCAATAAATAATTTTAAATATACATTAAAAAATTTGTAGGAAAATCTTACAATTTCTTAACTTTAAGATGAATGATAAAATACTGTTTATTTTCCTAGACAATTTTTTCCTTTAAAATAAAACCATATATATATATATATATATATATATATATATATATATATATATATATATATAGTTTTACTTTAAAGGAAAAATTGTCTAGGAAAAAAAATAGTATTTTATCATTTATTTTAAAATTAAGAAATTGTAAGATATATATATATATATATATATATATATATATATATATATATATAGTTTATCTTAATAAGTAACAATATGTATCTGAATAAATAAACAAAAAAAAACATTTTTGACAATGTAATTAATATATAATGATATTTTTTGATGATTTTATAACTAATTGTTTGAGTTTTCCAGAAGGCATAAATGATGTCACATTCTATCTGAACTGAATTAACTGAATTAATAAAAATATCACAATTGTTTTTGCAACAATATACAGAAACTATATACATAGAACAAGTATACAATCACAAGGATCAAGAATATTATATATATATACACACACACACACACAAAATAACATAACTAAAATAATATTATCAGTAATATTATCTATAGTTTCATATAGTTAGTTTTAATATTATTATATTAATATAGAAAACACACAGGATTGGCAGGAGACTTTCAAATTTCACAGCATATATAAATAAGCATTTATAAAATAATAAAATATACGTTCTGTAACTGATACAACCATTTCTATCTGAAGTCCTGACAAGTGAGAAATCACGAAACTCCAAGTCAACTTCTGATAAGTATTGTAAAGTTATATTACTTCTAATTATATATCTATATATATAGATACGTGTATGTATACATATATCATTAATTTATATAAGTGTGCATGTGTGTGTGTGAGTTAAAGACCAAATGCAGATCAAATATGGATCAGAATCCAACAAGATGATAAAATAAAAGAACAAATAAGAAATGTACATAAATCTTAACATGTTTCACTTTTAATAAAGCTTCTTTAGAAATTGAGAGAAAATTTTCTCTCAATCTTTGCAAAGCTTTAATAAAAGTGAAACATGTTAGATTTATGTACATTTCATATTTGTTCTTTCATTTTATCATATATATATGTGTGCATGTATGTATGTTCTGATATAAACCCCGCCATAATTTTGAATTAATCCTGGTTTTCATTCTACCAATTTTTAATTCCAGGTGGAAGCAAGATTTTCAAAGAATTAATTCTAAAACTGGCTCACTTAATTATTTTACAAGACTCATCAAAATAAAACATGATATTGTTCCTCCAAAGAAAGCAATATATATATATATATATATATATATATATATATATATATATATATTGTTTGAATAAAAAAAACAGGCCACTTTAAGGTTCCATGTAATAAATTATTTCACTACAGCCCTTTTAAAGGGCTCTGGATCATCAAACTTTACTTCCAAAGGTTGAAATGAAAAGAAATTTACACATTTTTGACGGGCCATATTAACATAATTAAAATCAATGAATTATATATATATATATATATATATATATATATATATATATATATATTATGCAAAATAAAAAATTTATATGTCAGAAATATATAATAATATATCTTTTTACATCATTACTTTAATGAAACAGAAGACAATAACTCCATATCCTGATATACGTATTATCTATATTTAATACACTTTAACTACCCATTCTGAGCTTTACATTTATTCTATAAAATTATTCCTGTGCTGAATTTTTAACCATATTTTGTTAAGTAATATTCTCAGAAATGTAACATATATACATTTTATTACTTTTATTATTTGTAAGTCTTCATGTAAAAGAAGATAAATTCTATCAATGCAAAGTATTA
>CAHIKZ030004932.1:3262500-3267500 GCA_903632075.3 Acanthosepion pharaonis | reverse complement strand
TGCTTTCTTGTTAACTTTGCTCTTCCCTTTTTTTCTCTCTTTGAATCCTATTGTTTTATTATCTTCTCTTCTTAATGATTTTTCTCAGATTCGTTCAATTTCAATAACCCCATACACCTTAGTAGCTTTATCACATTGTTTGGTGTAAAATGATTAAAAAAAAAGATTGTAGTTAATCTGAAAAATGATAGAATTATATATGTATGAATTATACCTATATTAATATTTTGAGAATTAAGAAAAATGATTTGCTTTTATTATTTCATTAGCATTCATTTTTGTTTCTGCAATTTTTTTTCCCAATAAATTGGATGATTACCCAACTGACCAGATTATTGATTATGTATTGATTGTTTTACTGATCAACTACTGTTTTCATTACTGACCATTTAAGCGTTACATAAGAAATACTTTTTAGTTCCATGTACACACACAGACAATATATATGGGGTGCTCCAAAAGTAATGCTTCCTATTTATTTTGACAGAAACACTAACAAATAAAGAGAGCACAATAACACTGCAGGATAAGAACAAGTTTTTAACTACAATAATATTTTTTTTCTCAGTCACAAACCATTTTGTTTGTAATGAACAAGAAACTGTCTGATATGCTTATATTATGCTGCACTTTTTCAGTGAAACACCTTATCTATTTGGGTTCCATAAGCATACAGAAAATTTTCTTTTTTTCACAGAGTAGAATTCACTGTCCCACTGCTGCTTCATACACACTTTCATACCAGACGCCATTTTACCAGATGCTCTTCAGCTGCTACATTGACAAGGAAAAAAAATATTGGTTATTGCTAGGAAGATCATCTACTGCCATATGATCAACAGATATCTCTGAGGTTAGAGGCCAACATAATAAAATAGAAGGCATTACTTTAGGAGTGACTCTTGCGTATGTGTATATATATTCTACACCTATAGAGAGGGTGATGAGCAGTTCTTAGCACAACAAGAAGCACCTTCCTTATAAAGTGTTGATTTTTAGCCATTTGGCTAAATTTGGGGAATTGGTTTGGTTTGAGAAGTTCTTCAGCACATTTTTGTATCTCACAATACCTGCACCATATTTGAAGTTTGTTAGAATGCATCCCCATTCCTACTCATGCTCCCAAAATTCCAGCATCCTATATATATATATATATATATATAAGTGGACACTGCAGTCAATAGAGAGCAGTGACAGTTTGTTTCATTCTTGAACACAATCTTCAGATGATGATTGCATTTTTTCCCCACATCCAGTAGCCCCTTGTGTCTTAGTGGCTTTACTACCTTGCTTGGGGTGAACATGACTTAAAAAAAAAATCATGCTAATCTCAGTGTCCACTTTCATATTTACATACACTCTATCCCTCATATTGGGCATTTTACCCATAAATACAGCATATCTTAAAACTACATTATCATATATATATATATATATATATATATATATATACACACACACACACGTGTGTGTGTGTGTGTGTATAAGTATATCCATTATTCTGTAGCCTAATGATGAAAAAAAAGTATTTATTTTACACATAAAAGAATTATAGTTCAAAATTGTCACCCTCTTTGTCAATGTACTTAATTTATTGATGAATGATATTATATAGATTGGATAAATTTACAATAAAAAATTCAAACTGAAATTTAACTGTCCATCCTAATACACATCTGTGTTCACACACATACACAAATATTTGTGTTCATATCTATCTAAGTGTGGGAATGCATTTGTATCTATGTGAGTGTGTTTATATCTACGTGATTATGTGAATCTATTTGAGTGTGTGAATGTACATTTATTCATGAATATCGATCTATCAATAATTAATGATACGTTTTAAATTTACTAATAATTTGTTAAAATGAAACAAAATTCAGTGAAGAAATGAAGAATCATTGAAGAAAATCATTTCATGCCAACAAAATCTTCTAGAAATATTTGAACAATTATAGATTTATGTATAAGTATTGTTAATCATAGAATATATATATATATACACACACACTGATAGAATGTACTGATATATAGATATGAGAAGCCTAAGATAGATATGCTAAAAATAAGCTAAAAGCTTAAAACATAAAATAAACTGAGGAATAAATAACAAAGTGGGCAGAGTTTAAATATATTATTAATTAACATATGTGTGTATATATATATATATATATATATATATATATATATATATATATATATATATATATAGTGTTTTTATTTAAATTTAAATTAAATTATACAGTCTTTTGATTTGTTTATAGAAGGTCTTTTGATATATATATATATATATATTATATATATATATATATATATATATATAAACATTGTGTCATAAAAAAGTGACAACAATATTAAAGTAATTTTGTTGTTTTATTGTACCTAGAAAATGTTAAAATTTTCTACTGTTCATTTTTATAATTTTCTGAATATTAAACTAAGCAAAAAATTATAACCACTGAAAAATTAACAGATTTTATTTATCAAATTAACATGACATACAATTTCTACAATATCACCAGTGAATACCACTGTACAGAAATGGACTAATATATTAAAAGAAGATCACAGTACAATTTGTCCCTATCTATATAATGACCATATCATGTTGAAACACTCATTCTTGTAAAGTCTCCCATAGTTAAGCAATGTTGAACCTGGTCAATACCTAGATTGGTGACTGCTTGGGAATACCAGGTGTTGTAAACTTGGAAGTGCAGTTTGTGTAGTGGATAAGGGTTCAGAATTGGAAACCAGGTAACCAAGTTCCAATTTCCACTTTCATGCAAATACACTTGAGAAAGATAGGAATCCACATCTTCTTCCCCCAGCTATAGATTAATTAGTAGAACTTGTATCAATGAATCATTATTATTTCCAAAAGATTCTTATAATTTTCAAATATTTTCTGGCTTAAAATAACATGCAAATGGTTGATATGCTATAAAAAACAAATCAATCTAGTGATATAAAAGAATTGCTACACACACAAGATATATAATTTTTACAAACTTTGATCAAATCTTCATCTACAACTTCTGTATTGGACAGTTTTTTTTTTTTTTTAAGTTTGCAAGAACTTGTATCAATTTCAAGGGAGATTTTATTACATTATTTAATCTAGGTTAGTTAACATTTTATATAAATAGATTGTATAGTTATAATAGAAAACATTTTTTCTCTCAAATTTCTGCTATTTGATATCAAATTGACCTGACTGTTGGCAAATGTAATTATTATCTTTTTCCAATAATGGAAAAAAAATATATTTATATGTGTTTTAACTTAATTTCAAAATAACAAAATTGAGAAAATCAACAGGCAATTGCTGATACCTCCTGACAAGTGAACCAAACAATTATAAAAAAGGTTTGTTTACAAAACTCTGGAGTCAGGGTGCTGAATATAACATCAATCAGCTAAGTGACAAATTTTATATTTGTATTAATCATATATATATATATATATATATATATATATATATATATACACACACACTGGACACTCCCGTTGCTTTCAATGTATGAGAGTCAAGCAGCTTAGTTCTTAAAACCAACAGCAAAACTACCCACACATATCATATGATTCTCGTGGTGAAGGCTTGTGCAGAACCAACCACACTTTTTGCAAGAGCCAAATACAGAGAACTGAAGCCCAGTATGCCACAAGGTTCCCAAATGACCTCTTCACAGGTTTTGAATTCAGAGTTTTTTTTATTTCTCTAGACCAGTTGTCATCCAAGGTTATAGGACCCAGTCTGTCCAGCTATTTACCCATAGCTGGGGGGAGAAGAGATGGATTCATACCTTTCCAAAGGGTATTAGTATATAAGTGAATGTAATGAACTTGACTGGATTTTGAACTCAGCTCTCCAATTCCTCAATCAGAGCCACTATCCATTAATCTGCCATGCATCCATAAAATATATCAACTCTGTTTATCAGATGAATGGTAGGTAATTTAATTCAATGTAATGTTTTTTTTTATATATATATATATATATATATATATATATATATATGTATAATTTTTTAAAATTGAAAAATTTACTTACTGTAAATTAAAATCCACTTTTTTTAATTATTTTATCCTGACAACACAGTTTCATAGCCCATGTCCACTCCTCAAGGGTTAAAAAGTTTTATTTTTTAATTTAAAAGCAAGTAAATTATTCAATTTTAAAAAATTATTTATGCTTTGTTATATTCTAAATATTGAGCACTTTTAAAAATTACATTTTTAAAAATATTAATCCTTCATCTATCAATATTTATCAATATATATATATATATATATATATATATATATATATATATATATATATATATATATATATATATATAGGTTTGGTATTGAAATGTTCTCAAATCACTCTGTTTCCCAAAAGTCATACAACTGATAAAACATTAGATTTTCTCTGAGCAAGGCTTTTTGGTTAGACTGAGAACATGACCTCATTTATTTTAATGAAGAGCAGTTAAATGATTCTTTGTCTGTCCCCAAATGAAAATTCGGTGTAGCCTATCAAACAGAAAATAACCAGGCAGAGTACCTAAGAATGATAATTAAAGGGATACCCAGGAAAAAAAAAAACTTATTTTAAGTCGATAGAGAATTAGAAAAAAAAAAGGAAAGGAAAGAAAGAAAACACGTGGGATTTTAATGTTTTATGTCAACATGGTATATTACAAAAATGTTTTTGTTTCATTAGATTTCATTGAAAATGATTTTGAAAAAAAAATACACAAGAGAATATCTTTTATTCTTTTGATCTTAAATTGTCTAAAACATTAAGTATCAGTTGAAAAGTAATTGTCAATCTCATCATAGCCATAAAGTGAATTTTAAAAAAACTATGTGTGTGTGTAAAAATGATATTTAGCTTATGAGGTAATAAGAAGTAATTTTATGTCACTATGAAAATGAAATTGGATTAGCTGCACTTGTAACATTTTCCTTAAGCTAAATGGCTGATAATTAACAAAATTTACAGCTAT
>CAHIKZ030004932.1:3245000-3260000 GCA_903632075.3 Acanthosepion pharaonis | reverse complement strand
TTTTAAAAACTTATAAAGAACATTGCACATCATATTTATGTAATATAGTCCCATATATAAATTAGTGGATACTAAAAATGTCTAAATTTTTGGGAAATATATTTTATTACACCATCTTATATATATATATATATATATTAGTCCGAAAAAAAAAAAAACAATGTAACTTTTTGTGTTTGCTTTTATTTAATTTTTATAAATCAAACCATTTTTATGATTTCAGAGAGAACTTGAATATAAATTATCAAAATTCTTTCTTTGTCTTTTAAGCACTTTCCAGTTTCATAAGCCATTATCGTTGGTTAGTTGATGGGGTATTTATATTAACACATCAAATAATTCTTTAATAAATGCTTATAAGATTGCTCAGAACACATTGGCAGATTATATACAAATTCTCACCAAAAAGAAAAAAAGAAAATTGTTTGAACCACAGACAAAAACAGATGAAAATCTTCAACAAACAACACTCGTTGGTCTTCAACCAAACCTGCACAAATTAAAAATTACTGACCAGATACATCCTAATATACCAGATATGACACACACAAGTACATATGTAACCAAATTTCGAGTGCTTTTCCTTCCAAAACCATGACAGATAATCCATTTAGCCAGACTAACAGAATTAACATAATAATAATAATAATTGATCTCTGACACACTAATTAGGCATTTCTTATATCTCTACAGTATCATATATTATATTAAACTATTATTAAACATAAATTATATTTAAATTAAATGATTGAATTATTCTTGCAATTGCAGGAAATCCTGATACTTGCTCATAAATCTGTCAGAAAACCAGTAATGCACACACACCCATATATATATATATATATATATATATATATATATATATATGTTTCATTAAACACAACAAGGTACTGTGTTTAAGATTTTTATTTAATTTATCTTGTGTTCATATTAGTATTATTCTTTTCTGCACATAAAATGTGTAAAAATTGTCTGAAATTTTTGTATGTCCAAGTGTTTTTGGCTATTCCTTTAGCTATTATCAAAGATTTTTTTCTTTTAAATTCTAACTGAATGTGTAGATTTTTATTCCAGATACATAAATAAAAATATACACATTCAGTTAAAATAAACAATAAAACAACTTCTTTGATAATGATTAAAATAGCCAAAAACACTTGGACATGCAAAACATTTGAACAATTTTTACACACTTTATGTGCAGAAAAGAAAAAACTTATATGAACACAAGGAAAATTAAAAACAATTGAAAATGTACTTAGGAATTGCTGCCCAAATACACAATTTTTATATATATATATATATATATATATATATATATATATATATATATGCATGTTTCATTAAAAATGACCAACAAGGTACTACAATTAAGCTTTTCATTTAATTTTTCTTGTGTTCAAACAAGTGTTTTCTTGTTGGGACACAGAGTGTGTAGAAAAGAAAAAGAAAACACTTGTTTGAACACAAGAAAAAAAAATTAAATAAAAAGCTTAATCATAGGACCTTGTCTGTTGTTTTTAATGAAACATGCATAAATGAAAGATTGCTGCCTAAGTACACAATATATATATATATATATATATAGATATAGATATATATAGATATATATATACATAAGTTGCGAGTAGGGGAATCTACTTCTGCTAGCCAAACATATTCAAACAAGCATAAATAGATCCAATTTTTAAAAAAATAAATGAGTTTGTCTGATGATCATAAAAGTGTGAAATCCAGGGTCACAAACTCATATCCATACAACTTATTATGTTAGCACTAGGGTAGAGATATATTTATATACAGACTGGATTTGAAGAAAGAAAGAAAAGTAGATAGATAAACTTAGCTATATATATATATATATATATATATATATAACCTCTATACTTGTGTATAAGCAGACTTTATGTATAGTGTGAACCCTGTATGAATTTTTACACCTCCAGAAAAAAAAATTACCTGTGTATAGTGCAACTGGTTACCAAAAATGCATGATTCTTAACCTCTTTAAAAAATTCCTTATTTTTTGCATAAAAAAAGCGATCATAAAAATTTGAACTATACTCAACTACATATGGTACTTAAATATAAATAACCTTGAAGATAGATGGATAAATGAACAGATTTAGATAGATAGAAGTAAACATAGTTAATTTTAATATATATAGATATAAGCTTGTCATTGAAAACAATTTAAAAATGTTCTCTGCAAGTTATTGTCAGGTTAAAAGTGGATCTGATACAAAATAATCATCCACAAAAATTTAACGAGGTTGTTATACACAGGGCACTTTGACCCTTGAATGCCGACACTGTCCGTGTATACACACTTTAGCTAATGAAGATTTTACAAGTAAATAAATTTACTAATGAAACTCATACTTATCCAAAACTACATACCTGCTCATAGGCTAAAATTTTAACTTTCCCATAAATAAGCAACTTCCAAAAAAAAAAAAAAAATTAAAACCTCTACCCCCCGCGCATAGCAACACTACATGGCCACACATGATCTCATACTCACACCAACCATGTTTAATATACCGGTATGGCCTGTTTCAAAACACACCTCTTTTACGACAAAGGCCACGACCCACAAGCCGTCTTTTGGTGGTGGTGGTGGGTAAGAAGTTTGAATGAGAAGGATGGCACACAGAAATAAGAGGAGGAGTTTGTGGTTGCGAGGAATGGGCAAAGTGTATTTGTCAACTAAATTTCGCAACGTGGGACAAAAAGAAAGTTAAAATAAATAAATAATAATAATAAAAAAAAAAAAAAACAACATGTCAGCCTGAACCCGAAACACGAGTAAGGACCACGTGTAGATGTTTGTTTACATAAAAACACATTCGCAAAACATATATTTAGTATTTTTATTCTACATAGATTTTAGTGCCATGTGAAAGGAAGCTGTCTCTTTTGTCATACATAACAAGTGCGGCACAAGGCCAGTATTTATTTATTTACAGGATACATGACCCGTTAAAACGGCCAAGTGACGACAGCGTGTTTAAAATTGGGCAAAAAAAAAGAAAAAAAATCGAAACTGAAAATAGGGCGAAAATGCGCGCACGTTTGTGCGTGCGTGTATCTGTATGAGTGAGTGTGTTAAGAAGCATGTTATTGTTGAGGCAGTGTATGTGTGCGCATATGTATGTTGATATGGATTGTGCAGGAGTGCTTTTTAATGCGTAGTATGTGTACGCGCACGTATATTGAACTGTAGTGTAACAAAATGTATGTGTTGATGTATATTGTTGTGAATGCTTGTTGATGCTTAGTATGTGTGTGTGTGTGTGTGTAAACTAAACATGTTGAGGTATAGTGCATGTATGTGCTGATAATATCACCGCACACATGATATGAATTGTGCGGGAGTGTTAAGTTTGTAATGTAATGTATATTGATTGTACAGTGTGTGTACGTGCGTGTATGTTGATCTATTGTTGATTGTTGATGGGCATTGTGAGTGCTTGTATATTGATGTGTGTTTAGTTTTTAAATGTGTCTTATTGTGTGTGCTAAGGCGTGGTGCATGTGAGTGTGTGTGATACGGTTATATTGTGCATATGTGAGTGCCTTTTTTAACTGATGTTTATTGTGCGTGTATGCTGATCTGTAATAATGTGTGTGTGTATGCTGATGTGGAGTGTATGTGCATGTATGTTGATGTGCTGTGTGTATGTGTCTATATGTTGACTAGCGATGTGTGCATCTGAAATGTTTATGTGCGTGTATATGGATTTTTCGTTTGTGTATTGATGTAGTAGAGATTTTTACAGAGTTTATGTGCAGTATGCGTGTGTGCAGAATATACACGGTGTAGAGAGAATCCATACGAAGTTGTAACTCCGTTGGTAATTTTTTCTTAGCGCACACCAATCGTTGTCCCTCACTTTCCAACATGTGTATATGGCTGTCTACACGCTGTATCAAATTACACAACACAGTTTGTTAATTCTTTTCTTAATGACACACATTGATACAATACCGAAAAAGATATGGTTCGTTCGGGGAAGTTTATTACGTTTTGTTTTGTTTTTAAAAAATAACGTGTGCGTTGGGTTTCACACACAGAGACGCACACACATCAATACATACGCGCATTACTTAAAGTACACACTACGCATCAGCACATGCTACCAATCATTATACACACGCACACAACACATCGATACCTACATTAGACATCAACAGATACGTCATTATACACGTGTATACACATCAATATATAATACGCGCAGACGCACACAATCTACACATCAAAATACACGAACGCTAGATATACACATACATTACCCATATATACACACACACTCAATATAAGCAAATGCATACGCTACACATTAATGTACACAAATGCACACAAATTAACGCACTAAACATCAATTATAGACAAATAAATAAATGCAAACACTGCCCTTCAACACACACGCATATTACGTATCAATACGCATGTACATACACGTCAACACAGAGGCGCACACAAACATTACACTGTTACACACATGCACGCAACACATCAATATACTCATACATACAGTACACATGCACACAGGCACGGGCTCATATGAGGAACACATGCATATTACAAAGGAAGGAGTCCGAAATTCGGTGCTAGCATTTACGGTTCGAATCCGACATAATTCACTTCTCATTCATCGTAACTAATAATTTGAAATTGAATGACACCAGAAAATCTTGCACGTACAAACACGTGGAGGGATATCAAAATGATGATGATGATGACGATTATTATTATTATTATTATTATTATTATTATTATATTGCAATACTAATAAATTATCATCAACATCCATTAAGCTCGGCAATTCGGTTTCAAATCCAGTCGGAAGCTATCAACAGCAAAAATTGCTTATCTCTAATTTTAGGTATAGGAAAAAAAAAAAAAAAAAAAAAAGATAAAAAAAAAATGGCATATCATAATTCACACACACACACTCTCATTCTCTCTATCACACACACACACAGACATACATACTCTCTCTCTCTCTCTCTCTCTCTCTCTCTCTCTCTCTCTCTCTCACAGACATACACTCTCTCACACACACAAAGTACTTTTAGACTTTTCTTTATCAGAAATATACGTAAAAGTATGATATTTAAAAGAAAAAAAATCTTCTGTATTGTCATTTTAGGTTAGAAATATCATTTTTAACGAAAATTAATTATTAGTACATTACGGTTTATCTCAGAGCCTAATTTTCTGAGAAAAATTCTCTAGTCTAGAATTATTATTTGAGATTACAACCTCCAAGGTTTTTAGCCAAGCAAAAATGGGGAAAAGTAAAGTGATAATCCGATAATAAATAAATAAAAAGACACCCAAAAACCCAATGGAAAAGGCTATTTGTTTTAAAACAAGGTAATATAGGTAAGAAAGAAAGAAAGAAAGAAAGAAAGAAAGAAATCTATGTTGTTGACCAAGAAAAACAGGACGAAAGAGTCAGCCGGAAATTATGTCATAACTTTACCAAAAAAAAAAAAAAAAAGAAGTATCCACATGAATTTGCTTAAAAAAATGTCACTCTGGTTTGAATCCAAATCTATGTGTGATAAATCTAAAGTTTGGGGTTAACGCACATTATATACACGTGTAATTTATGTATTTTAAATTCGTGATATTCAGGAGAATTAAAAGCAATCATTCTAAGAAAGAAAAAAAATGTGGATTTTGACAAAATACACGGCTAGTGGCTATCAATATTGTTTGTGTGTTCATAAAAACTAAATGTGTAACTGTGCGGGTGAATAATTTTATGACGTAAAAATGTCCAATGAGTGTTTTTCCTTCTCGTGTGTGTGTGTGTGAACACATTTGTTAAAATGTTAAAAAATGATACAAACACATTTGCGCATGTATGTCGAAAGAAAGTGACAAAAAACGTATTGGGAAAAGATTAAGGGAAAAAAAGGAGGAAAAGGAAAAAAAGTATCGAAGAAGAAAAAAATCTAAAAGCTTATTTGTATAAACTAACTTGAGAATTTAATTTATTTTTTTTTTATATTGTCAATCTTGCAGTATAGAAAAAAGTTGAATTTGACGGTTAGCGTATATAAATGAGCGTTTATAAATTAATAAAATCGACATTTTGTAATCAATACAAGCATTCTTATCCCAAATTCTGACTAGCGAGAAATCATGAAACTCAGAATAACTATTGTGAACTTTATTACTTCTAACTAAATAATTATTTCTCTAGACAACTATCGAACACTTTATTGGCCGAAATTATGTTCACTTTACGTTGAATTATATAATATAATGCATATAAAAAGTTTGCATTATTATCGTTATTTATATATATATATATATATATATATATATATATGGGGAGAGGGAGAGAACATGAATGGTTATAGAAAAAGTTTAAACTATAAGTAAAAAAAAAATATAATAATGGTTAAAATTTTAGAAAGATGAAGGAAAGTGAAATAAATGAAAAGAACAAAGGAGAAAATAATTAAGGAGAAATTGAAAACGAATAAAAGAAAAACGAAAAAGAGAAGGTGAACGAATTAGTGAAAGTAAAAAGAGAGAGAGAGAGAATGTAAGCGAAACAAAGAAAGTTGGGGATTGAGAGAAAGAGAAAAAAAAAAGAAAGAAAAGTCAAAAGAGAAAAAATAAAGACACGGTATAAAATATATATACACAATGAGTTTTCCTAAACTAATGCAGATTGTTTTACTATAATTCCCACATTAGCATTTAGGGGTAGATTTTAGCTTATGGCAATAGAGGATGAACCTTCGCCAATAACCCGTTTTTTCCCCTTAACAATCTGTCAAAATTTCGTCTGACATGAGCGTGTGCCAGAAACAGAGGTATGTCACTGAATTCCTTCATGCTGAAAAAATTACGTTCATTGACATTCATCGACCTTGCCAAAAACTTACGGAAACCAAACAGTGAATGTGAGCACAGTTTCAAAAATAACAACAGCAATTTGCGCGACTAGCCACATTCCGTACAGTTATCAACTGACAAAATGAAGATTTTTTTGTAGATTGTTGACAAAAATGCATAACCAATGGTAGTAACTATGTGTTGTTGTCGCTGAAAACTTGCTCTATCCAATAGTGTCATTGTGCTCTCTGTGTCTGTTGCAGACTCTGTTGAATTAAATGGAAGACATGACTTTCATAACTTAAAAGCTGAAATTTCTCGTTCTACTTGAATTAAAAAAGAAATTAAGACGGGTAATAAAAATCCTAATATTCAGGCATACAAAATAAAAATGTGCCTAACAATAATGAAAATTGCATTATGGCGATTTATAATCGTCGGATATTTCTGTGGTAGGGAGTAGAAATACACGAGAACTTTATAATCTATCTATCTCTTCATATCATCTATTTATATCTATATTTCTATATATATATATCACCTCTAACCCTTTTTTTCTATTATCTCTTCATATGTCTATATCAACCTCACTCTCATCTCTTCATATCTCTCTCTATCATTTTTTCTTACCTACCTATCTACGTAAGTCTCTATCTTTACCTATCTCGCCAACTCTACTCATGATTCTATCTAGGTAGCTTTTGAGTATATATATATATATATATATATATATATATATATGTATGTATGTATATATGTGTGTGTGTGTGTGTGTGTCAGTCTGTATGTAGAAAAAATATATCTTCATCACAAATCTGAACATCTCTCAGTCTATTCATATATTTATATAAGTCACCTCTCCCTCTCTCTCTCTCTCTCTCTCTCTCTCACTTCCTCACTCTCTCTTCCTCTCCGTGTACGTATGTGCTCACTTCTGTCTGTTCGTCTCATATCAGTGAGTTCATATCAGGTGTTGGTAAAATTTTATGGCCATTTAATAAACACTGATGATGAGATAGACGCGCACTCTAAAGCATGACTTCACAGGATCAATGTGTTGAGATACGAAGAAGCCTATTACATAGGAAGACACACACACACACACAGTCGTGTAGTTATTCGGAGATAAACACATACACATTCTAACCAAAGATATATCTCAACCTGTTCACATCTATTTCAGCCTGTTTATATGTATCTATCTACCACTGTTCATATATGTCCCCCTATCTATCACTGTTCATATCAGTCTACCAGTCTAGTATCCCTGTTTATATCAATCTATCACTGTTCATACCTATCTAAGCCTATTCATATTTATGTCAGCCAGTGTTCATATCTCTCTCTCACTATATATATATATATATATATATATATATATATATATATAGTTGCATTGATGTGAGTTTGTGACCCTGTGTTTCACGTCAGATTGTCTGACGATCGAAAGCGCGTGAAACCCAGGGTCATAAATTCACATCAATGCAACTAAATATGTTAGCTCTATCACTGTATGTATGTATCTATATACATATGATAGATAGATAGATAGATAGATAGATAGATAGATAGATAGATAGATAGATAGATAGATAGATAGATGTCAGCCTGACCACATCTTTCTATCACAGCCTGTTCAAATATATCTAAAGAGATTGAGGCAGTTATGTTATCAACAGCCGAAGCGATCTACCAATCTCTCTATCTATCTCTAGCTAGAGGCAGAAAAAAAGAAAAAAAAGCGTATACGATGGACAATGAAACTGAAAGCAGACATCTAAGTTATAAGTTTTCAGAAACGTATATACACGCTGGTGTAAACTAACAGATAATAATGACAAGTAAAAACAAACCAAACCGGAAACACACACACACACACACACACACACAGTGCGTGTTGGTGGGTAAGCAATGGCGTGTACACAATGCGTGTGTGACTGTATGTACGTGTGTTCGTACATCCAGTCTCGGCTTCTTGTGTTTTCTAGCCACCTTGAGCAAGAAGAGAAATAGAAGGAACGTTGTGTCTGTGTGTTCGTCTCGTTTCGAAAAGAACTGGGCGTCGAAAAATCGACTTTTCTCGCACGGTTCTTCGTCAATAAATTCATATGATCGAAAAGTAAAAAAAAGAAAGAAACAACTTCAATATTAATCACTTCACAAGTAAAGTAATATTTGCTCAAAAAGGTTTTCTTCGTGAAACGGATGCAGTGTAAAAATCATTCATTTTCAACTATAACACCTTTTTTAGTCTTTCTTTAATAAACGAAGTTTATTAAAGTGCATTGGATTAATTTATTCTCTCTCTTTATACATACATACATACATACATTATATATATATATAGAGAGAGATAAGTTAATCCATTGCACACACGCACACACACACACACACACACACACACATATATATATATATATATAACAGAATGGGTAAATAGGTAGATACATGAGCGACCGATCGTACACAAATACATATAAAATACTAGTGTAAGAAAAAAGTCCTCAGTGTTAAATAACAGAGCTATTTAAACCCAAAATAAAAATACCGGCATTTGATAATTGCTTCGGCATGAAACTGAAATGAGTTGCGCAATTTAATGTAAGATATTTTGTATATTCCTTATGATCAAATTCATCCCATGCAAGGCAGTAAAGCCACTAAGACACAAGGGATTACTGTGCGTGAAAGAATTAAAAAACAGAAACATTATTACGGAGCAAGAACAATATAAGAATGATCAGAAAGACAGTAGATAACGATTGATATTGCATTTAAATTTTTGAAGATCAAAGTTGGTCAGAAAGCATGAAGCCGGAAGAGTGTTCCACAAGCGAGAAGTGCGAGAAAATGAACTGTTAGCGCAGAACTTATGACTACTCTAGCCATTTCAAGTGTAAATTGATGAGACCTTGTTGCCAATCTAGTACTGCACTTAAATTCAAAGAGTCTAGCCACCATAGCGAAGAGCTCATCCAAACAATTACCATGAAAGTATTTATAGAAAAGGCACAGAGAGGCAACCTTAAGCCGGTGGGAAAGTGGCTGAAGCTAAGCTGCCAGATCAGGACCAATATTGATGATGATTATTATATATATATATATATATATATATATATATATATATATGGGCACCACAAAATAGAGGTGGTATTTCCTGGGCAGGGCGAAGTCTCACCCTCTACATGCTGGTTTGAATTCAGAGTCTTTCTTCTAGGCTAGTCGCCAACCAAGGCTATAGAACCCAGTGTGTCCTGCTTTTCACACATAGCTGTGGGGAGTAAAGTTGGATTCATACCTTTCTCAAGAGTATTAGTATATAATGAACTCGACTGGAATTTGAACTTGGCTCTCTGATGCCTCAATGCCTTAGTTAAAAAAAAAATATATTTTCTTCATATTTCTCTCTCTCTCTCTCTTTCTCATTCGCATATCAGACAAAAGCGAGGGTTTTCAAGAAAATGAAGACAAGAATAGCATCTGTCATAAGGCAAGGCTGAGTTCATGCCTATATTCGGGTCACTGAGATGTTGTAACACAAATAATCGACATAATGAAAAAAATCTGGAAGTTGGTTCACATATTCTGATGTTTTCAGTTAAGAACATATTTCTAGCTGTTCCGCCTTCTTAAGGATAAGAATTCTAGATAACACTTTTGGCTGGGTGGTGAAGCATGTGTATGCTTGTAAACATCTATGAGGAAGCGTAACATATGAAGATGAGTGTGCTTGTATACACATGTACAGTATTTATTTCGCCTTCAATGTATATATGCATAGACGATTAAGAAAAACATCTTTTCATATGTGGTTCAATATATATGTTGTTTATAGCTCTATATGGAAGTTTGTTTGTTTTATTCCGAATTTCGTATATTTCTACTATAAGCAAACAAGTATGTATCTACACGCACATTATATATATATATATATATATATAATAGGAAAGAATAATGAGATTTAGAATTCAGAGTTCTTAGCATTTATATTTATTTTTAAAAAACAGTGCTCGATACAACATAATATTATAATTGTTTTGTTTTTTTTTAAATATATAAAAAACAATATATATATATATATATATTAAAATGCGTCACACGAAATCTTTTTCTCATTTTCTCATTAATTTTCCTAACATTGTTCTGGTATATAAAATATATATAACATTTTTTCCGAGACAGATAGATAGATAAGGGGAAAACTATTCTTAGCCGATGCGTTTCGTCCCGAGGACTTTGTCAAGAAAGTCCCACAAATGACGAAACGCGTCGACTAAGAATTGTTTTCCTCTTGTTTATTCATTTTGTTCCTTTAGACACTATCTGAAAATAATATATATATATATATATATATATATATATATATATATATATATAACATAACATGAGTGATGATGTTAATAAAAGAGAATCAATTTTCAATCAACACCTGAAGGTGACGTGCATGAAAGTCAGACTACCGGTGAGAAAAAAATGTATTTTCATTATATATATATATATATATATATATATATATATATATATATAATATTTATTCAAAAAATTATTACATAAACATGTTAATTTTGAATAAATATTGTTTGCTCTACTGTATTGAGCACTCTTTTAAGAATAGTTTTATATATATATATATATATATATATATATATATAGTTTTGTATTTGGGCAGCAATCCCTTAATATATGTTTCGTTGAACGAAACTGACAAGGTATTTTGTTTAGTATTTTTTATTATATTTTTCTTGTATACGTACAAGTGTCTTCTATTCTAAATATGTGGGGAGGGAGAGGTAGGTGGAGACGTTGCGAAGACTGAGAATAGCAGACAAGGATTTTATTTCTTTTTAGTTTAACTTTTTTGTTTTGTGTTTTTGCATTTGGTTCCGATGTGTGTGGATATTATCTGAATGTCTGAGAATGAGATCAAGTACTTTCAATCATATTTCTGGTCATTATCAAGATACAGGAATCCTTTTTTAATTCTATAAATCAGACCGGTACCAACGAAATGGAAACACGCAGAATCGTTTCTTTGAATTTCTTTTTTTATTATTTTTTTATTACATGCTTATGTCTTTGCTTTCAAAAATAGAAAAAGAAAGAAAAGAAAAAAAAAAAAGAAAAATTGTAAGGACACTACAAAAAGTTACTAAAAACACAGAAAATATTCCTGGTTCGTCGTATTCAATGAAACGTGTATAAAAGAAGAATTGCTGCCAAATATACAATTTACGGACACAGACACGCACACACGGGAGGGTGGGGCGACTGAGAAAGTGTCGATGCAACCCGCTTTTCAAAATTTGGACAAATATCGTGTTTTAATCCCTCCGTGATCGAGCTGAGAATTTTAGCAACCCTCATATATATATATATATATATATATATATATATATATATATATATATATATATATATATATATATATATATATATATATATATATATAGGGGTGTAATCTCATAGATACTAGGCAGATATCGGCAAATTGAGATAGATAGATAGATAGATAGATAGATAGATAGATAGATAGATAGATAGATAGATAGATAGATAGGTAGATAGATAGATAGATAGGGCTTCTTCTGTGTTTGCATGTGTAATTGTCTGGATGTATATGCACTCCATTTATCGGCATGTCTTGTTTGTCAACCTACGAAAGTGCATGCGATAGAAATGGTGAATGTCAAGAAATGACAAGGGAAAAAAATGAAGGAAATGCTAAAATATATAAATGAAAAATGAACAATACATTAAGCACGACCAATCTACTCAGATCTCTCTCTCTCTCTCTCTCTCTCTGTTTTTTCCCCTCTTTTTCCCCATGATATTTGTAGACGCCATAGTCAAGCGAAGTGTTGTGTAGAATTTTACTTGTTCTCTCCACCAACCCCCTTATGCGGGTGGTTGGCTTTTCATACGCACACATTATCTGTCTGTCTGTCTAATTATCTACAATACGTACATGTATGTAAGTAGGCATGTGTTTCAGCATGTCGTATAAAAGTTTTCATTTTTGTTAATAAGTGTGTGTGTGTATGTATTACCTGTTCCCAAAAGCAACAAAGAAACTAAACAATTCTCTGTGACTATTGTCTAAGGAATGACCAAAGTTTTAGTGTCTTCTGTTTGGTTTCAGTAGAAGATGAGATTACTTTGGAAGAACCGCATTTCGCGTGAGTGAGGAAAGAAAGACAGTGAGAGACGTAGAGGGGGAACACTGATTGTTACAAATAGTTTTTGTCCGTACACACACACACACACGCTTAATTCCAACAGACCAGATAGTATTACGTCAGCAGGTTTATTCACCTCTGACCGCTTACAAGCATTCATTAAAAGTTGTATACATTGTTTGCTTGAATGACATTTATTTGATTTATATAGTAATATAGTAACTAAATACTAAAGAATTAGTCTTTTTCGTTTGAAATTTACATGACAGAAACAGTATATGGATTTTTTATATCCAAATTTAATCCAATTTCCTGTCAAACGTCTGACTTTTGAAAGTCCAGTTGATTATTTATATATATATATTTCTAAAAAAGTAAATGTATTTTATTTATTAATCCGACGGATTTTATTACTTAAAATAAAAATAACGTTTAAGTAATGCAGTATATATAAATAAAAATATAAATCTTATCACTGAGCTAATTGATTCAACACTCCGACTCCAGAGTTTCGGAGACGAACCTTTTTGTAATTGTTCGGTTCGCTCGACATATGTATATATGTGTGTGTGTGTGTGTGTGTGTGTGTGTGTGTGAGGGGTAATTGATTAACAAAATGGAAAATGTTACGTGCTTTATCATTCGAAAGAACGTCTTCAGACTAAATGTTTTATTGAAGAAATCATGTATATACAGAAGAGGAAACGAAATATAACAAAAGTTGGTTATAATTCTACATCAAGACAAATGCTGGAGATACACAGACCCTTAACTTTAAGAATTAAGATTTTGTATGTATCCATCGATAAAAAATATTATTATCCTGGAGAATTCCTTTCGAAGGATGAAACACTTGACAAGCCTTTTTTTTTTTTAATTTGTCATTCAATTAGCCACAATTAGTCTGATATATTAATTTGTATGTCGTATCTCCCATCAATTTTACAACTGAAACATTCCCTCAAAAAATGCCTACAATTGTTCGTTAAATCTCTATGTCAATTTTCACAAAAAAAATGTTTATAAAACAACTTTGAGATATTAATTCTACAGACAAAATAATTCTGCAGTGATAACATTTTGATATATAAAGAAATGAAAGACATATAAGTAAAACTTTCACAATGACAGATAATATACAGAAAAATAGTTCTGATGAGGATGCGAATAAAAATCGAAATATAATCCCAAAATTTAAAACAAGTATGCATATCAATGAATTCACTCTCTAATATCGATCAGGGTCTGAGAACTTGGAACAAACACAATCATAAAAAAAATCATTGGCTGATGTGCCCCCAGAAGCACGCTAGATTATGAGAAATGAAACAATACTTATTTCCAAATACAACGCTTGCCTAAGACAGAAAAATTACCTTTTGATTCGTTTTTCTTTTCTTTTTATTAGTCTCTCTTTTTTCTCTTGAGTTTTTTTTTTTTTATTTCTTTTCGCCTATGAAAAAAAGTAACGATTGCTACATTCTTAAATGTTTTGCTATCTAAACTTCCTGGGGAAAATCAACAACGGAGCTGATGTTGGATCGAGAAAAAAAAGAAAAAAAAAGAAAGAAAATCGGTGGGGTCAAGAACCGCTAAAAACCCTTCAATTTTTCACTTTTACATATTTTTACTGTATTTATTTATGGTGCTTCATAAAATTTCACGCCCTTACTGAGAAGTTCCCGGCTCAATCAAGCCCTTGCCTTAATAAATAAATTAAATAAATAAATAATCCGATAGGTCATTTGATCAGATTTCGGGAAGTGCGTCAGGCTGAGAACTTTTCAGCATTCCCTCGTATATACAAAAATAAATTTGTAATTCTCATCAATATAATGGCTCAAAATAATTTACTTTGTTTTATATAGAAAGATTTTGTGAAGGGTTATAGATGAATACACACAGTTCTTTATTCTCATACGACTAACGGATTGCAAAATAAACACACACACGGAG
>CAHIKZ030004932.1:3170000-3242500 GCA_903632075.3 Acanthosepion pharaonis | reverse complement strand
GTCAAGAAATGAAACAACTCTTTTTTAAGGAACAAGTAAAATAACACTTTTTTTTTATTATTGCATCTGACATATTCCATTTTTATTTTAAGAATTATATTGTTAGGTTTATTTGGTCCGGCAAGCGTTAGTATGCATGTGTAATATAATGCATAGTGAGTGTTAGGATTAAAAACACAGTGATGAATGTAAAATAACGAAGCTATATATATATATATATAGAGAGAGAGATAGATAGATATTTGGGGAGCATGATTCATTAAATAATATAGACATGTCATGTCTATGAACTTTTATAATAATAATCCTTTCGATTTCCCTAATTATCTTCTTGATGTTAAGTTGAAATTCATCAAGGAAGGTGCCGTATTTTTTGTTAACCCAAGTACTTTCCATCTCCTCCGAGATCATCCTTCGGGATGAATATATATATATATATATATATATATATATAGAGAGAGAGAGAGAGAGAGAGATATGAACAGATTGAGATAGATAGTTATTGAACTTTTTAATTTATCTATTCGCTATTATTAATGCTGTATTTCTTAATATTTACAAATTCTATTCGCTTTAAATGCATTATCCTCTGGTCGATGAGTTTTGTTAGTCGCAATCAATTTTTGTTTTATTATGATATTAATATTTCCCGCCTTTTTCTACTTCTATCGTTACACATACTTTTAAAAAGTTTTGATCTTTGAGTGCAAAGCATATTTCAGCTTTTTAAAAATTGTTGCATTCAAATATTACGCAAGTGTTGACGTTGATAATCGATGACCCTCACTTGATTTAAAATAATAAAATTAATCGTTACTTCATCCTGTTACGAAGGCCAGAGAATTGCTAAACCCCATGTAAGAATCGATCTTTGATTGTTGATCAAGAAATCGTTAATTTCCTGATATTGTCTATAATAGAGTGACTCAAGCATTTTTTTTTTCACGCGATTCCATAGGTCAATCCGACTAACAAAACAGAATATTTTAGGGCATATAAAACATTTAATAAGACTATCATAAATAAGAGGTTCTGTAATACAAAGACGAGTTAAGTGTTGAGGTATCAACGGAAGAAAAAAAAATTAAAACGCTTATTATTCATAGTTGAACGTAGAAATCTTATTGTACTCTTCCATTCAAAGATTTATTAAAAAAAAGCATAAAATTTAATACTATTTTTTATCCTTCCTAAAACTTGTTTATATTTTTCAAGTATCAAGTTAAAAGAAAATTGTTTGTCGTTTTTATCAGGAACAGATAAAAAACTGAACGAAACTAAGTCGACCCATAACTTTTAAATAGATCCTTAAAATTAGAGGCTTACGGCCATATCACGTTGAAATACCCGTTGCCGTTCGAATTTAAGCAACATCAAATCTGGTCAGTACCTAAAAGGGTGACAGCTTGGGAATACTGGGTGGTAGCTAGAACCTTAGATGTGCGGGTGGTGTAATGGATAATGGCTCGGAATTGTTAATCGGAAAGCCGAGTTCCAATTCCTGTTGGATTCGTATATATTCACTTACGGGCAAATATCATTCGGAGAGATATGAATCCACCTCTTCTCCCCCCAGCTATGGGTTAATTAGCAAGATTTGTATCACTAAACCGTTATTATCGCCAAAACAATTCTTACGATCTAAAATATTTACTGCCTTTAAATAACCTGCAAAGGGTTGATAAACCGTAGAAAATGAATTAATCTTAAAATTAGACATACACAGAAATATCAGGAGTGGATCCAGGATTTTGAACAGAGTACAGTTCAAACTGACTGAAATGTTTATGCAGAGTGTAATTGATAATCAATGTCTTGACAGGAAACACAAAGACTTCTTCTATGTGTTCGTATTTTTACTTACATTAGAGTTTATAGCAACATAAGAAAAGCAAAACAGAAATAAAGGAATTCACCACAGAAGCCAATAAAACTAAAAAAAGAATAAAAAGTAAAAGACAGAAAACATCTTATTTTATATTTTTAAAATTCGTTTTTAATTTTAATTTATTATTTAGGTCTTCTTTATTTATAAAACTTCTTTAGATATTTTTGGGGGCTTTCTTCAAGCAGCAGAGGTCCCCCCCCAAGGTTCCTGGATACCGCCCGTCATCCGCGCCTCATGAAACTATTACCGGATACCCATATATAAATTAACGACCAAATTTCAACTTTAAAATTTACTCTTTATAACAAGGCAGACATCGAAGTGTTATACAACAATACGTTACGAGACTGATACTCGTGTATCAGTCGACCCCCACCCAACTTCAGATCTTAATATTCAATCTACTACATACACATAATTATTACCACTTGTACACATATACGGAAAACGCGCGTGCGCGTGTGTGTGTGTGTGTGTGTGTGTGTGTTCGTATTTTACACGCACAGGCGCACGGAGGCTGAGCATGACAGGCGCGTGTGCGCGCATACGGCAGGCACGCGCGTACACGTACAGTCGTGGTCGACTTGGTAGCGAGCTGACGGAAGTAGTTGCGTACTGTTTCCCACCAGTGTACACCGAAGCCGAAATAAAAAGTCACTATTCCGAATGTTGAACTTTCAAGACAAGCAGATCTTTACCACTTGGCAGACTTGGCGCAACACAGTCTATCCACTCCGATATTTGGTCATCTTCTCGCTATGCATCATTTGTCCTTAAGTACTTTTGCGGGCAGGTGTCATCAAAAAACACTCAAGAAGCATAACGGTTTGACCGAATTTTCACTTATCCTTCTTCTTTAGAATATAAAATATAAATTATATATAAGTAAGTCGAACCTATTCAAATATAAGCTCGTTGGTGGGTAGGTAAAAATGTATTGATAATATTCAGTCAGTTTGTGTACTTGTAAAAAAACTGAGATAAGTAATATTATTATTATGTAAAAACATTAAGATATTGAAATGGCCGTTATTATTGCTAAGACCCGTTTGTACTTTGTAGTTACTTGTAGTTCATACGTAACTCACTCTCTCTCTCTCTCTCTATATATATATATATAGTTACGTGTGTGTGTGTGTGTGTATAGATATATATATATATATATATAGAGAGAGAGAGAGAGAGAGATATATAGTTACGTGTGTGTGTATAGATATATATATATATAGAGAGAGAGAGAGAGATAGTTACTGTGTGTGTGTATATATATATATATATATATATATAGAGAGAGAGAGATATTAGTTACGTGTGTGTATATATATATATATATAAAGTTACGTATATATATATATATATATATATATATATATATATATAGTTACGTAATATTCGTAACTATGTACACACGTAAACTATATATATATCTATCTCTCTCTGTAAATATACGTAACTATATATATATATATATATACACACGTAACTATATATATCTCTCTGTAAATATATGTAACTATATATATCTATAGCTCTCTCTGTATATATATATATATATATAGTTACATATACATATAGTTATGTTTATAAATATATATATATATATATATATATATATATATATATATATATATATATATATATTATATATATATATATATATATACGTTTATATATATAGATCTATATAGTTACGTATATATATATATATATATATATATATATATAGTTACGTTTATATATATATATATATAGTTACGTTTATATATATATATATATATATATATATATATATATAGTTACGTATATATATATATATAGTTACGTTTATAGTTACATATGTATGAAACCGCTCGGAACAATAAATGTTTTGGACAATTCCTCTACACTTAAAAAGAGAATTATAGTAATGAAAATAGAAAAGAAATGAATAAAAAAAAATTACTAAATATTACTTATCCGTCATATTCAAGGAATCATTTTAAACAGAATGCGGCAGAAATACCTCCCACATAATGGTAAGACATCAGTTAAATGAAGACACTAATGTTTTACCATTGTGTGTGCGGTATTTCTGCCGCACCCTGTATTTTATTTTCGTTCTTCTTGCATAACGTTTTATTTTTAATTTTTGTTGTTTTTGTTGTCGTTTTTGCTTTTGTTTTTTCAGTCATATCATTCATTTTTATTTAATATGTTTTTCTTTTTCATTCATTTTTTTTTCGCTGAAGTCACCGAATAATATAGATAAAACTCCGTTCTTCCTTTTTTTCTTTCTTTCTTTCTCGTCTAACCCCGGAAAAATGGACATTTTTTTTTTTTTTAGTGTTTTACTGACCTATTATCAGGAAAATGACATGAACTAACAATAAAATAAACTCTTTGAGATAAATTACCAGTTAGTAAAAAGAGGAAATCTCTGAAGAGAGGAGAGAAACAGTGATATAGAATCTCCCACCCAACGACCCACGTAAAGTTAAAAAAAAAAAAAAAAAAAAAAAAAACGTAAATTAAAAAAAGAAAAAAAATCGTAGCTAGTAGTTCAATAACAAAAGAAAAAGAAAGGAAAGACACATTTTTATGATTAGCCAGACAATTTTATACACGTGGTCAGTAATTAATTGCACACACATGTT
Organism: Acanthosepion pharaonis; assembly: GCA_903632075.3. Taxonomy (NCBI): domain Eukaryota; kingdom Metazoa; phylum Mollusca; class Cephalopoda; order Sepiida; family Sepiidae; genus Acanthosepion; species Acanthosepion pharaonis. The sequence continues at coordinate 3,237,979 of CAHIKZ030004932.1, read as the reverse complement.
AAATGACCGTAACTGCATGTGTGCACACCAGGGGCACCTTAATAAGCTGGACATATATATATATATATATATATATATATATATATATATTGACAGACTCTTTTTTTGAACTGACTCATTAGATTAGATAAACAGGATAGTTAGATAGCCAAGTTCACATAAGGAAGACTGTTTTGCACTCATCTTTGAAGTGGGAAAGGCCTACCTCTGTGAAAAATCAATTTGGTGACTTGGAAACCCTGAACTAAGTAGATATGAAAAGATTTTGATACTATTCTGACACATTCTGGTAAATATTCCCATGTGTGACTCAAAACGAAAAAAATTTGAGAGTGAATGGGTGGCCTGACGGTTATCAGTGTGGAAAGTAGAATCAATGAACAGAGTTCAAGTTCCAGCCAAGTTAGTTATGTTCACTGAAGCCCTTGAGAAAGGCAAGAAACTAGCAAAATAAATAGCAGGTCATATCCTTTTTCAGTAAAGAGCTCCTTTACTGAGGAGGGCCAACATTTATGCAAAAGCAACTTCTGATTGTCTTTGAGATTGGAAATAAATATTATTTATATTTGAATATGAAAGTGACACAATGGTTACTGGCATGGAAAGTGGAAGTGGTATGCCAAGTTCAAATTTCATTTGAGTCTGTTTTATTTACTTTCACATTTTTCCTCTTGAAAAAGTATGATTCTGTTTCATCTTTCTTTAGTTATGGATTAAATAGCAGATTAGACTAAGCTCTCTTGATCCTTGAGTGGGAGCCATTCTAGGAGTATGGGGCAGATATAGTAAAATATAGCTCTGTCCCATAACAGTTGTTACACTAACTGTATGAAATGTTTATGCAAATGTACCAACTATTATGGGACGGAGGTGGTAAAACATTGCTCTGTCTCATAATAGTTGATACACAGACTGTATGAAGTGTTTATGCAAATGTACAAACTATTATGGGACAGAAGTAGTAAAATATGTCCCATAACAGTTAATACATTAACTGTATGAAGTGTTTATGTAAATGTACCAACTGTTATGGGACAGAGGTGATAAAACTTTGTCTGTCCTGAATAGTTGATACACAGACCGTATGAAGTGTTAATGAAAATGTAGCAACTATTATAGGACAGTGGCAGCATTGGTATAAAATGATTCAATAAAAATGCTATTTAGCAAAATTCAAACTCTGACTTGACAATGGCATGATACCATCACTTCACCCACAGCTATGGATTAAATAGCAGGGTAGACTAGGATCTCTAGACATGGGTGTCAGTCACTCTAGAAGAACAACTCTGAATTGAAAACTGTGGGAGATTACTACAGTACCTTTCCTAAGAAGTCATTCACAGATATGGTAAGGAATCTACGGAGAGCCATGATTATTTATGTGATGAAGGGGCATAACATTTAAAAAAAAAACTAAAATCAACAAATAAATAAATGAAAAAAATATACGTGTGTGAGTGTGGGTGCTCATGCAAATTTGTATCAGATATTAAATCAGAGGAAGTAGTTTTGAAATTTATAGATCTTTTAACAAATTGTTGTTTGTGTGAATAATAGTAAAAAAAAAAAATTTTTAAATTTACCCGCTAAATATTTATTTTTCAATATAATCTCCTTTCTTGTCAATACACTTAATTACACAGTGAAAATTTCAAATCACATTTCAGATAACTACATGACAGGCTATGAACTTATTGATCCACTATCTTGCAAGGTAGAAATGGAGGTGGTTAAAAACACTTGGCCCAACCTAAAATCTGATCAAATGACCAAACATAAGAATTTTATTTAGAATACCTTTTTTCATTCACTCAACAACTTTTCAGCATCCTTTGATATGTATTAGGATTGAGGGGGGATCAGTTTATTACTTAATAACAACATAAAAACTATACCCCACTTTATGTTCAGTAGAATTTTGATACTAATATAAGGCAGCTCATCCCAACCTATTACATGAAATCTAGCCAAACATCAGAATTTGATTTAGAATCCCATTCATGGTCAAGCCAAGAACTTTTCAACACTCCTGATATATAAGGAAAAGACAGATATTATACACACACACATACATACATACGCATATATATATATATATATACACTACTCACAGGCACGCACACAAACCCCACACAACTTAGGAAGTATGTGTGTATGTGTGTACATATATATGTGTGTATGTATGTATACTGATTCCATGTAACTTAGGAAGTATGTGTGTGTGTGTGTGTGTGTGTGTACTGATTCCTTGTAATGGTATGGTATGTGTGTGTGGGTGTACAGATGTGTTCACTGATTCCTTGTAGTGAGACGGTGTGTATGTATGGAGAGGGGATATACACATATATGCACGCATGCTGATAAAAGCACACAAAAATGGAAATAGATCTAAGAGCACACAGGGGTCACTAAAAGATAAGCATGCCGATAACTACTCCATCATTTCTGGAACTAGTCTTAATTGTTTTATAACCCTTCACACAGAACTTTTCATTGCCAGTTCAAGAAAGACGTTTGGATCACTAACACAAAACAAGAGAATGTCTCATATCAACATCGAAAAACATAAAGAAAAAAATGAATTATTTTTAATAATATGTGGAAATCTCCACCCTTTGCCTGATGATGGTCGCAAGACCGGAAACTTGTGTAGCAAAATTATGGAAAATAAAACGTATTTTTTAAATCCACATTAAAATCAAAAATATTTGTGGCTTCTGTCTTCTTTTTAATATACACACTTTTCTCTTGTTGGAACTACTGTAACCTCTTCCTTTATATATATATATATATATATATATATATATATATATATATATATATATATGTAGATAAACCTAGTGAAACGTGTAAACATGGGTTATATATATATATATATATATATATATTGGTGATATTCCCTGATGAGTGGACAGAGATGGATCTTTTTAGTTTTTTCTTGATTTATTATTATCACTAGATATATGTATATATTTGTATAAACTGATCAACATCCTGACTCTGGATTTTCATAGGCAGACCCTCCATCAATCACTCCATCAACACATCAGGGGATATCAGCAATATATATATATATATATATATATATATATATATATATATATAAAAGTTTCTTTAAAAATAACTGACAAGGTATGGTAGTTAAATTTTTTGGTATCTTTTTAGTCCTACCATAAGAAAATCTTTTCGGTTGGATGGAGTTTTATTACTTTATCAGTTTCCAGTTGGAATAATGACTGGTGTAGAATTCCAATTTCAGTTGTCTTTGTTGTGGGGGGTGGGGGGTCATATTTAGGCTGGTGATGGCAATTTGGTCCTAGATTTAAGAATTATTTCTGGTCATCTGTTAGTTTAGGATTGGATAGGTTTACATATTTATCACTGTTGTTGGAGAGTAGAATATTTCCTTGTTATAAAGACATCTTCTCAAGGTAGAAAGGTCACAAAAAACTTAACCGCAATACCTTGTAATTTTTAACAAAATTTTATAAAAAACGAATTGCCAAAGACGCACACACATATGTATATGGAATTTGTAGGTCTGATGAATTAGATCATGATTATAATTCCAATGTAATAAATTATAAGCATGGAATATTATATTATATTCTTGCTCTGTCCTGGACATTGAGCTCTACCTAAATTCTATCCTCTTGAAATATATATATATATATATATATATATATATATATATATAGATAGATAGATATTGATTACTAATATTATCTGTCTGTCTCTCTCTCTCTATATATATATGTATGCATATGTAAAGACATATATATATATATGTGTGCATACAGTTATTTTTATATATAAATTCATACATACATATGCACATAGATATCTATATGTGTGTATATGTGCATTTTGGCAGTTATTTTTAATTAACGTATTTTCTTATAAATTTAAAAACAATTCTCACCGCTCATTTTTAATGAAACATATATATATATATATATATATATATATATATAAACTATAAATGCATCAGCTGACACAGACTAAAATCCATTATATTGTATGTGTTAACACTTCAAAATATGCTTGTATTTTTTATTATTAAAGTCAGTTTTTTAACATACTGCAATAGAGTGAAACAAAACATTAACCAGTTTCTTCATCAATATTTAAGAATAGTAATTATTAATATAAATAAAAAAAATAATTATTATTAGTGGAAATAAAAACAGTATGTAATAGTGTAAATAAAAAATAATAATTTTTGTATAAATAAAAACAATAATTTTTATTATAAATAAAAAAAATAGTTATTACTATAAATAAAAAAATTGTAATTTTTGTATAAATAAAGGAAGAACTACTTTTATATTTCTGGTTTGTAGTGAATTTATTTTATGTTGTCAAGAAGATAAAGAATTGATAAGAATGTTGTTAATATTTATCAAATTGAAAAGAGAGATTTAGAGAGAAAAAAGAAAAAAACAACATGAGGAAGAACAAAAATAAAAAAGTTAAAAGTAAAAGGAAAGTAAAAGAAAAAGAAAAAAGAAAAAAGAAAAGAAAAAAAAGAAACAGCAAAGAGAAATGGATCAAAAAAGGATAACATGAAAGAAAAAGAAAAAAAAGAAATGAAAACCAAAAAGAAAGAAAGAGAAACCAAAAAAGAAACATGAAAAAGTAAAAAGAAAGAAAAAGAAAACATGAAAGAAAAATGAAAAAGCAAAAAGAAAGAAAGAAGAAAAAAAATCTGAAAGAAAAAATTTAAACCCTGATAGACAAATAATAATACTGATTCCAGTGATGAAATAATTATAGGGTTTGCCTTGTGGCTGAGATAATTGTGCATTTCTCACTGGTGTAAGTTGAAGTTCAAATTCAGGTAAAAACCAGGATTTTGAATGCTGATTTTTAAGGTAAGTAGGTCCTTTCCAGTTGGAAGAAACAATATCTTCTTACTTACACCAATAATTATAATAACAAAAGTACAAGACAAGTGGATTCAAAAGAAGATCCAAGTAGAGTCTAACTTTCTTGTAATAATAGAATGGTAAAAAAAAGCAAATACCAAAAGAAAGAGAAGGTTGAAAATAATACGAGATAAACACATAACCATAGGGTAAAAGTCAGTTTAGTGAAGAAGAAAAAAAAGATGATGAGAAAGAGGGTGAAACTAAAGATAAAGAATAGTAAAGTAATTATTGTAAGAATGACAATCATCATAAGAGATATTTAAAAAAGACAGGAAGAAATTTTATGACTATTACAGTTGATATTACATGTAAAACAACTATTGTTTTGACTGCTACTAAAAGCCTTCAAGACACTATGTGCCATGATTAGCCAATTGCAAATACCATAGCAGTTATCTCTACTTTCAACAATAATAGTGATAAAAGCTTTAAAGTAATTTCTAATATTACTACTACTACTATTAATAATAATAATAATAATAATAATAAAAATAAAATAAAATCATCATCATAATAATAATACCAGCCTTTATTACTTCATCAAGTATTTTATTTTTAATAAACAGGCTTCTCTCCTGATGGGTTTGTAGCTGTTCATCTCCCCTATGTGGGTTACTTCAATTATGCACTTTAAAAACTTTCAATTGTATTAGATGACATTTAAACACAGCAAATTCAATAACCTATATACGGTAATGTAAATCATACACAATCATAGAAGTATTATTTTTATTTAATGTTTTTATCAGGTGAAATGTTATCAAGCCTTATTATTATTATTAAATTTGATGCATATTTACATTCATTTTAATTTTTTACCTACATTTTTTTTTTTTAATCAGAAATAAAGTAAAAGTTCACTAAAGAGTTAATATCCTTATTTCTGATATTTGCTGCTTACTAAATGCTGGTGATTGATGATATGAATAAAATTGGGAGCAAAAGCAACTACAAAGTTAAAATGAGAGTAAATTCTCATCAGAATTAATAATAGTACAAAATTATATTTCTGTGAAGAACCAGTTTTGAAAATGACAGATTTGTAAAGATGTAATTATTTTTAGTAGGCCCTACATTATACACAGGTACAAAATTGATTGCATATTCACTATCTTTTTGAAGAACCAGTTTATATATATATATATATATAGATTTATAATATATATATATATATATATATTTTTTGTTAAAAAACAACTGACAAGGTACTGTGATTAAGCTTTTCATTTAATTTTCTTGTGTTCGTACATGTGTTTTGTTTTCTGGACACAAAGTGTTAAAAACTGTCCAAAATTGATATCCAAGTACTTTCAGCTATTCTTTTAGAAATATCAAGGACATTTTAATTTTTTTATTATTTCAACTGAATGTGTAGTTTTTTTTTATGTAGATGTCTGAAGTTATAGGAATGTTTTATTTCCCAAACACAGTCAGCACATTTTGGCCATGTTTATATTTAATGTTATTGAGTTTTGGTTTTTCCTTTTTTATTATTAGGGCTTCCATTATTTTTTATTATCTTTTACATATGGATAAGGCTATCATACTTGTATTTTCTACTAGGATGTTTCGGATGGAGTTTGGTAGGTTTGCATGTTTAAATGAGTCCTTATGAACACATATGGTAATTGAGTGACAAAAAGGAAAAAATTCTATGTCACACATTTTCTCCTCTAAAGAGATTTCCTTAGACTAATGAAATGTTCTTATTGATGGAATTATATGTAAGGGGAGGAGGAGATATAAATGTAAACATTGTTATAAATATGTATCAAGGAATGACAAATTTAAAATTTCTTGTGTTCGATATATCCAGACACACAACTCAATCAACCTCATGCTTTTGCTTTGGTTGCTATTGTTTTTAAATATCCCACACTGTGACAACAGAAAATTTTTAAGTAAAGGGGAAATGTTGTAAAAACCTTGACACAAACTCACGATATATATATATATATATATATATAGATAATATATATAAATATAAAATGGATAAATATAAATAAATAATGTATGTGTAAGTGTTCACATACAAATACATATATCCTTTAGTATAAGAAAAACAGTGCTCAACACTAAATAACAGAGCTATTAAGTATATGTTAATAGATATAATACACCACGACAGTACAACTAGAAAACAAACTGTAATCAACAATCAGTACCTGAAAATTGCATTAAGCATGAAACTCTAAGTTGTACTGTCAGAATAGTAGATATATATATATATATATATATATATATATATATTTGAAGCCAGCACAACAGCAAGTAATGCCAGATGCCTGAGTTGTGTGTACTGATACATGAAATTTTAGATAGTGACCAACTGATAGAGACACCATTTCTACAAATACTTATGTGTGTGTATATAATATAAATATATATATATATATATATTACACACACATTTAAGTCTATGCATAAAATGTAAGTCTGAGAATATATACATATCACACAAACACATTTTCATACACACAAATATATATTCATAAATTCATCCATTTTATTCAGATATATATATATATATATATATATATATATATATAGAGAGAGAGAGAGAGAGATGATTGCATATTGAGATAACTACAAACATATTATATATATATAGCAACACATATACATATATTCATGTATATAGAAATGTCAGATATTTATGTAAGATTCCACAACACAGTGCATTTGCATATCAAACATAAAATGCAACTGATTTTTTTGTAATTGCATATACAAGGTGATTGAAAAGTAATCACGCCATTTTAAAATATTTATAATTTATTACAAGAAATGGATACGAGAGGAAAGTGTTTATCATCAGTTTTTATTTAAAATTCCATATGGGCACCAGATTTCACTACCAGCTTCTCAAGCTGCCCAGGAATTATGTCAACTGATTTCACCAGGAACTCTTGTGGTATGGAAGACATAACTTCTTGTATTCCCCTTCAAGTTCTTCCAAAGTCTTGGTTTGGTATAATAGACTTGCTCCTTTAACCCAACCCCAAAGGAAAAGATTCACAGGGGGTTAAGTCAGGACCCCTCACTGGCTATTCATACATAAAATAGGGAATTATTTTTCAATCACCCTATATATATATATATATATATATATATATATATATATATAAATGCCAAAAGTGCTCAGGTACTCCAAAGTAAATCATTACTCAGTGCTTTTTGGAGTTTGTTATTGTTACAGCTCTGTCTTGGTTTGATTTCTAGAGCCATTGATCAATACCAGACCAGATATGGCAGCAATATTCAATGCATGGACAAATGGTAGATTTATAAATGTGCAAAATGGATTCTGATGAGAAAAATTGTTTAGCACGACAAGTCCATATATGTTTTATATTAACTTTCTATTATGTCTTTTATATTAACTTTCTATTGTCTATTAACTTTGTTATATCTTTCATATTAACCTTTTATTATATCACATTTTTATATTAAATCTATATATTATATCTTTTATATTAACATTATATTTTTTATCTTAACTTTGTTATATCACATCTTTGATATTAACTTTGTTATATTAAATAGTTGATATTAACTTTCTATTATATCATTTATATTAACTTTATCTTATATATTTTATATCAACTTCATGTTATATTACATATTTTTTATATTAATTTTGTTATGTCAGTTATATTAACATAGTATCATTACCATCAGTTACATGATATCAGACTTATTCCCTCCACACATCTGGATTGAAGAAGTGGATTCATTCATGCATATTATGCCTTGGGTAAGGTGACCTGACCAGAAACAATCCCTGTTCAGTTCAAACCAGAGACGATGCCCTCCATCTAAAATACTCAGCTTGTTCACAGACATGTGGTTGTTGATTCTATCTATGAAACCTCCACCCTGATCATTAACAGCAGTCTAGGAGGTCCTCAGCTCAACACTGATGAGTCATCACTGCACTGGCTTGCAGACATAGCTACAGAACCCAATCTACCCCATTGTGCTAGATGGCTGGTGAAGCTTCATCCTCCTTTGACAGGTCTTGCTTTTAATCCAACTGGATGCCTAACCACCCTCCTCGGCAGAAAAGCCAGGTAGGGAAACCAGTTTCATCATCAATGACCCAACAACGCAACAGATGGTAATGAGTTTCATGGTAAACAGTATCAGTTGGAGAGTGACCAGATATCATTTGTACTAAATGGTCCTTGATGAATTATAGGTGTTAGAAATAAGAAATTATGGGTAATAAACTGTTGTATATTATAAATGTGAATTAAGTCACAGGTTTTGATGGCCTTGTGTCATACAATGCAAGAATTAGTAAATATCCAGTCTTTTAGTTGTGATTTGACAAATATTTGAACTTGACATACATTCTGATATTTTTGCAATTAGGATATATACACACACACACACACACACACACACACACACACACACACACCTCCCCCCAAAATTTGGTCAAACACTTTAGAGGGTAACCGCAAATTTGTAAACAGTGATTATTACTGCTGATAATGCAAAGCTCTTCTATGAATTGAGCACTCTGATTCACTGGTGTGTTTATTTAAAAATAAATATGTAAAACTTCACCTTCCTCTCTGTTGGGAGCTGATAGCTTAGGGGAAAAATCTTTGACTGATGCCAAATCAGCCGGGTTTTGATCCTGGCTTGAGGCACACTGATGAGCAGTGATGCAGTGAAACAGTCTCTCTGTGGATGACTATATATATATATATATTACTTCAAATATTATTATAGAAATAGACACCCCCTTTTTATTTTTGAAACAGATGGTCTGTTGGCTACAGGCCTAGGCCTGCATTTTTGAGATGTTCAAATTGTTTGTATTATGGTAGTTATTATTATTATTTAATATTTTTCATCTTATATTCTAGTATGTACAATCTTGTTAACACACTAATAAGACAAACTGTAAAAAAGTTTTAAGCCATACATCACCCCATTTGTAGTTGGTGTGGTCTGATCAGAGTGAGAGACAGGCCAGTATGAGGGAAAAGATTGAACAAGAAGCAATAAAAATCTTTACCAGCTGTCATAACCATAGAATTCTTACAGTGCGGTCATTAACATCTAATGGATTTTAAATTTAGTCCAGTTCAAAAAGGAATATTCAATATAAAACAAAGGCTACAAGAGTAGCCAAATGCTTAGTAATTTGCCCAAAACTTTATTGTGCACCACTCCCACATATATGTTAACTAAATAAAAAGACATAAAAAATACACAAAGAATATTTTTGCTATCAGTTATATATATATGTTTTGAGCAATAAAAAATATTAAAAAAATTAGAATTTTCAGACACACTGGGTTGTATATTAATATTTTTTTTTGTTTTATTATTTCAATTAGGTTCCTTAATTTCAGTTCAGGTTTCGGCCAGCATGGTCATCATCAGAAGAAAAAATTCCCTGCAGTGAACTACAGGAGTGAATGACTGTTTCTGAAGAAAGTGAAATTTATTTGTAGTTTTCATCTGTTTCTTATCGTTAATTTTTGTCAGTACTTGTGTTGGTCTTTCAATTTATTTTTAAGATAGAGGATGGGAGATTCCTGACTTTAAGAATTCCCTCCTTGGTCATTTTGACAGTTTTATTGAAAGCTGAGAATGGGATGTGCATGTTAAGTGTATGTTATCTTTTAGTTCTTTGGGAGTGTGTATGATATGTGTTTGTGCATATATATATAGACTGATATATATATATTCTAGATTTTCAGCTTCCAGAATTTCTTTTTTTTTCTTTTATATTTTCTAATCTACTACAATGCTACAGACATAGTATACAATTTATTTAAAATAAATCAATCTATTTTTCACTCTTGCACCAAACTTGTTTTCCCCCTTTGTGAGCTAATCTTATTTTAGAGACTAATGTTCCAAACAGTAAAATCTCTTAATAGCAAAGATGCTAAAATCTAAGGAGAAACATTTCATTAATTTTTCGCGGTTTGTTTTTGGAGGAAAATTCTTTAAAAAATAATGACTAATACTGGGAAAATGGACTTAACAAGATCAAAATTGTGTCATTTCAATATTTAACACTTGAAATAAATGAAAAAGAAGACAGAAAGATGAAATTAGAAGAAAATAGAAAGTTAAGTTCTTTTTGGGAGAAAGAATATTAAAAGAAAATAAATAAGGAGATAAATTTGGAGAGAGAAATATTAAAAGAAAAAGAGAGAGGTAAGTTGAAAAAGAGAGAAATATTAAAAGAAAAAGAGAGAGATAAGTTGAAAAAGAGAGAATGTTGGAAGAAAAAAAAAGACTGAGAGGAAGAAAATAAAGAGAGGCCTTTTTTGATAGAGAGATACTGGAAGAAAATAAAAAGAGAGGTAAGTTGAAAGAGAGAGAACACTAGGAGAAAAAGAGAGGTAAGTGTTGAGAGAAACTGATTGAAAAAAAAAGACTAAGGTTAAGTTGAGAGGAAGAAAATAAAGAGACCCCTTTTTTGATAGATATTCAAAGAAAATAAAGAGAGAGGTAAGTTGAAAGAGAGAGAACATTAGAAGAAAAAGAGAGGTAAGTCTTGTGAGAAATTGATTGATTGCTTTGTTTTTACAACCCACCAACTCTTTGCAGGTTATTTAAAGCCATTTAATATTTTTAAATTGTAAGAAATTTTTAGAAATAATAATAATTTACTGATACAAGTTCTACTAATTAACCTATTGCTGGGGGAGAAGAGGAGGATTCATACCTTTCCCAAGAGTACTTGCACAGAAGTGAATATTACAAACCTGATTTATATTGGAACACAGCACTACACTTTCGAGGCATTATCCATTATACGAACCAAACATCCAAGCTTACAGCACCTGAAGTTTTCTGAGATAGAGAATATAAGAAGGAGAGAGATAAATTGAGAGAGAGAGAGAGTGAGAATATTAGCTGAAAATAAAGAAATAGAAAGAGAACATTGGAAGAAAAAGTGAGAGGGAAGTTTGAAGAGAGAAAAAAAGAGAATGAGAAGTTGAGAGATAGAGAGAACATTGGAAAGAAAATAAGAGAGAAATGAGAAAGAGAACACTTGAAGAAAATAAAGAAAAAGTAGAGAGAGAGAGAATATATTGGAATAAATTAAAGAGAGAAGTTGAAAGAGAGGGAGAGTGATGGATGATTTTCACACTTGACTAAACATTTCATGTTTGTCTACTTTTATTGTTGGCAAGGCATTTTATGCACCACTCACTTTCCATAAAAAATGCAAAAAATTTCATAAAAATATTTTCTTTCTTTCCTTTTTTCTATTTCTCCTTATTTTAGTAGTTTGACTGACTCTCTCTCTCTCTCTCTCTCTCTCTCTCTCTCTCTTTTTTGTTCTAACCTTGTTTGTATTTTTCCTCTTTTTACTTTCTTTCTTTTTTTTGGTTCTTTTCCCACTCTTTTTCCTGTTAATTCATCTACCTTTTGCTACCTTTCATCTCTTCTCTCTTGCACTTCTTCTTTTCCTCTTCTCTTTAATTTCTTCTTTCTTTCTTTTTCTCCTCTCATTTTCTTCCCTTATTTCTTTCTTTATTTTTGTCCCTGCCTTTCTTCCATTTCTTCCTTTCTTTTTCTCCCCTCCCTTTCTTCCATTTATTTTTATTTTTTGTCCTACTTTTCTCCCATTTTCCTTTTCTTTCTTTCTTTCAAATCCTTTTTTCATTCTTTCAAGATTTTCTTTATTTTTCACACCATTTTCTTTTGTGTTTACATTTCATTAATTTTTCCTCTATTTTCCTGTCTTCTTTCTTTTTATCCATTTTTATTTAGAAAGATATGTCAAGATAAAAAAATGCACATTACATATATTCTCTATAAATATATAGCTCAATATTAGCACACACAGCAATAGTTATTAAGCTAGCCTTACAAACCATTATCACAGTGTAGTGTCTTTGTCACTGGGTACCCCATACTTGTGGTCTTGTGCCAGACTGAGCTAAGCTTAGTAAATACTGACATGAAGTATAATTACTGCAGTGTTATGTTTAACAAGTTCACCTAGCAGATCAATTGCTATTATAGTGATTTTAATCATTATTAGGCTCCCTCAATTGTGTGACCTTGAGGAAAACTCAGAAAATACACATAGTTACACACACACACACACACACACACGTACGAAAATATATACTGATGCATTCATGTATGCAAACATACCACTATCTGACATGCATGTGAACACACTTTTAAAACACCCACATACAGATATCTGCACTCATATGTTCTACCTTTATAAAGTCAAATACATATATACACACAATATAAACAGACGCATATATATATACACATTCTTGCTTTAATGAAATAAATAAAAGGAATTTTGAAATTCACACTTTGAGAAAATAAAAATTTGCTTTTGATTTTTTTTTTTTCGGATAAAAATCTCTGATTTGTTTATATCTCCTTCGGGTTTTATAACAGAGTTTTTTGTTTTTTTGTTTTTTTTATAGGGTAAGTTTGGAGGGAGTTGAAAAGAGATGGGGGTGGTTGATTCTGTGGGGTGGGGGTGATTATCATCAGCCTTATCTTAGTTCTTTCTTTAAAGGGAATTTATTGAAATAAATACAAGAAAACAGAAAACTGGCAAACAGTTTATACATTAAAAAAAGAAAAGAAAAAAAAGTCATTTTCTCACATGTCTGTGTGTCTGCCTGCCTTGAAACTGCTGTTTTCATTCAATTTTGCATTCTGGTTCTAATGCCTCATACTGGACACAGGTCGTTCCTTGTTCTTTTCAATTTTGCATATTTACTGTCAGTGGATTCATATTATTGTCAAAAAATTTATGAAAGAGATGGCTGAAATTTCTGGGAGACATAATGAAGAAAGAGGGCTTAGAGAATTTGACACTCACAAGACATATTAAAGATAAGAGGGGCAGAGAGAAACTGATTAACCTACCTAAAGGGATAGATGCTTTGAACAACAAAGGATAGGAAGTTGTGGAGAGCTATGAACACTCAGATTCTGAAAAGACTGTGCCAAACATAAAAGAAAGTGGAGATTAACAATGATAAGCATGGAAAATAGTCACCCAGCTGCATTATATTTCAACTGTATTATTAATCAATTATTAATTAATCCATGAGGAAGGCATAAACTTAATTATCCCTGTGCTCTGATCTATCATCAAAATATACTAAAGGTCTTGCCATTAGCATGTCATGATGACTGATAGTGAAAAGAGTGGCCGAATGACCACTTGGACAAACCTTTTCCTGATAACAATCTACGAAACATGATTGATCAATTTATTTTTTATGGCTTATCAACCTTCCGCAAGTTATTTAAAGCCAGAAAATATTTTTAGATTGTAAGAAGTTTTTTGGACATATTAATGATTTTTACTGATAAAAACTTTATTAATTAACCCATAGTTGGGGGGAGACAAGGTGGATTAATAACTTTCCCAAGAGTATTTGCACATAAGTGATTATAATGAACGCAACTGAGATTAGAACTTGGCTCTCCAATTTCTAATTCTGAGCTATACTAGACAGCCATTAACCTTTTGAGCCCTGACCACTGCTTTACCAGTAGTAGAGAAAAATGACGTAATACCCAGCCACCGGTTGAACAATGGTAAAGAAAAATTACTTAATACCTAGCTACCAGTTGAACAGTGGATAAACACTTGTAACTATTTTTATATCTACCGTGAAGCATTACATACCAATTATTTGCGAATTTTGACAGAGGAGCTCAAGCAGAAGGGTTAAAATTGTTCAGGAATGCAGGGGTCAAAGGGTTAAAAAGATTTTGGAATTCATGGGGTTGTGGACTATGATCATGACAGAGGTTGAATGACATTTGTCAGATTTGAAAATTATTGATTTTAATCATTTTAGAAGTTGGGCCCAGTTTATAATATAAATACAATATCAAATCGATCACTGACTTCTGAAAGAGTTACCTGAACTTTATTTTTATTTACAAAAGTCAAGTTTGAAACTGTGCTTACATCATTGAAAATTGTGTACAGATACAAATTTGGAAAAAGGACAACATCTATAGTATACAGTTATCAATGACATATGCACAGCTTCAAACTTGACATTTGTAAATAAAAACAAAGTTTAGGTAACTCTTTAAGAAGTCAATGATCAAGTTGAAGCTTTAAGGAGAATATGACATGCAAAGAAAATATTGCTGATAATCAGAAAGAGACAGCTGAATTTTTTGGAAAGCAATGAGGAAAGAAAGGTTGATGAATGTAACACTCACAAGGCAAGACAAAAGCAGCAGGTAACCTATTTGACAAGCTTGAGTGGATTCAGTATGTTTATTTTACATGTCAACATTTGTTTGATTTTTTATAGAGGCACCCAGTGTGGATCAAACTGACTAAACAATAGTAATAGTCATCCACACTAGCATTGCCAACTATTATCCCATACTGAGGTAAGGCTGGTTGATTTTACAACATGCCATCACTTGTTGGATTATTCAAAGCCAAATTTTGTATAGGACACCTAGTGAGGATCAAACTTACTAACCAGTTGTAATGGTCAACCAGACTAACCTCACTATTAACCAACGCCAATTGTTAGTTGATTGATTCTATGACTTATCAAGCTCTGTTGGGTTATTTAAAGATAAATTTTGTATAGGGCACCTAGTGAGGATCAAACTCATTAATGTTCAATCAAAGTAGCCATGCTAATCATTACTACACGCCAATTGTTGGTTGTCTGATTATCAACACTTTTAGGCTTATTTAATATTGAATTTTGTTTGTGGATACCAAATAAGGGTCACAATCAGAAATCAGTATTAAAAAGTCAAGTAGACAGGCCTTGTTAACCATTAGCATTAGGTGCTTGACAACTTCAGGTAAATGAATGGAAGAACATGTAGCACAAAGTCAAAGCAGGCTAATAAAGGAGTATGTGTTGGTTAGAGCAGGGATTCTCAACCACCATGCCGTGCAATCCTCTTAAGTGGGCCACAAAATATTGCTACGAAAAAACACCAATCACAAGTTTCATACTAAATAAGCTGCACAAATAGTTAAATTAAAACATTGAAATAAAGCTAATTCATATTTATTTATGTATTTTTTTTTTAATCTGTGGTTTTATTTCCCTCTTTCTCTTCTACAAATATTTTCACGTCAACTATTCCGACGAGCTACTTTTGCTGGTTCCCAGACTGCATGAATTTAAGCTAGCTACTAGGTTGGCATCTCAGTCACACCCCTTCACTCTCAAAATGGCTAAATGTAACCATCTCTCCTACTCAAAGAGCTTCTTCTCTCACACTTCCCGTCTGTGGAACTCCCTTCCTCCTACTTGCTTCCCTAGTAGCTATAATCTTCAAATATTCAAATGTAATGTCAATCGACATCTGATACCTTGATCTTGTTCCCCTATCCTTTTCTGCATCCTTTCCTCAAACATGCCTCTTTACTCTTATTCTCAATCCTCTGTAACCCTCTTTTATGCTAGTGCCACTCCTGCCTTGCTTTGGGTGAATTGCTTTTAAAAAAAAAAAAAAAAAAAAAAAAAAAAAAGAAGTATACCCTTTAAAAATTTTGCTAAGTCTGCTGTGATATTTTCATTTTCTCCTAGGTGTGCTGTTGCTTAAAAAGGTTTAGAATCACTGGGTTAGAGCAACAAAAGATGGAAAGTTGTGAAGAGCCATGCTCGTTAATATCCTAAAGGCATACAGCACAGAGAGTGAGAGAGAGAGAGAAGAAATAAGATGATATAATGTCAGATCCTGTAACTGTTTATGCTGCACTGAAAATAATGCAATTTAATTTTCTTTCAAACGTAAAGTAGTGATATTTATGCCTCTCAACAGCCAGTAAATAAAATCTTGGCATTGAAAAATGATAGTGTCCATGACAAAATGCCGTGCATATACTGTGGCTGTAAATTGGTGATGTTTTTGCAAGTCTTGGATCTTACACTGGCAGCGAATTCAATAGGGATTCAATATAATTCATAAAGAGTAATGAAGGCTATGAAAGCCAGGATTGTTCTGAACTGGCTAACGAGATATCTCATGAGAAATTTCTTCTTCTCAGGCATTTTAACTCAGGCAGTGAAATGGAAAGTGTTTCTAAACCATTTCGTAGATAGTGATGAAAGCAATGACTGTTCTGGTGTTCTGGTCTCATGATAAAACTCTTTCTCCCTTAGTCTTCTTACTCTAACAGTGATTTAAATTTAAGAAAATTAATAGTTGATGATTAAAGCAGTGAAAGCAATGAACTTGAATATCAAGATTTATCATTTATTATAAGGACTTTGAATCTTCTAACCTAGTCATTAACAATTACCTTATATTTAAAAAATAATCCTTATGTAAAAACAATGTTGTTTCTGAATTTTTGTGCCTTTTGGGAGATTGCATCTCCAACATTAAATTTTTACATTGGTCACACAACCATTGAATTCTCTCATAAGTTAACTTGCCAGTTATAGAAATCTAATGCAATTTGTATACATATAGATCATCAAACCATAAACAACTGAAATACAACTATTAATATAAAACAAATATTGAAAGAAAATGCTATGCAGAACTCACTGTAAATAATGACCCAAAGTACTCAAAGATATTATACTTATCTATAATGACAGCTTTACATATTCCGAGTGCTCCCAAGGGGTACAAGAATTCAGAAATAACCCACACTAAACACAAAACTGTCACAAAATAAGGTATTTTAAAATGCTTTAAAAAATTTAATACAATCTTCTTTCTCAGGTCTTGTATAGATTTATGAGTGGTCTAATTAAAACAAAATTCCTATGCATAACGTCACTTTTATCCAATGCACCTATACCTAAATTAGAAATGTAGTGTTCTTGAAATGCCAGGATGAAGTTAATCAAAACTTTTCTCTATAGCATTGATAACATTAATGCTCTTGTGAAGAACCAAAGATAGTAAAATTACTTAAATAAATAAATTGTGAACATTGGATATTTTCTCTGTAAATTTGATCCAGATATGCAACAATTTTTTGTACTGTTGTTCACCCAATACAAGGCTCAAGAATCACTCAATGTAGAGGGTTATTGAATGAGGTTGTTCTAAGTGCATAATGAGATGAAGTAGAAAATGTATATTATGAGGATATGTAGGATAGATAATGGTTGAACTTAGATTTAATGTCATTAAGATTGTTGTAATTGCAAAAGCATCCTCTTTGAAGTCTGTTCTGCAAAATAACAATCCTGGGGAAGAATCTGTCTGAGTGAAACTTCTTCTTTACCAATGGAATATAAAGGGAATGAGGATGATTTGACCCTGTGTACATGGCATAGTGGATCCTGCCTGTGAATGTCAGAAGTGGTGAAACTAAGGAATGTAGCTCATCAGAACATTTGCTATGAAAGATAGGCAATTTATTTGTCATTAAGATTGTTGTAATTGGAGAAGTATCCTCTTTGATGTCTGTTCTGCAAAATAACAATTCTCGGGAAGAATATGTCTGAGTGGAACTTCTTCCTTACCAATGCTAGTGATAGAATAGCTAGGGGCTGGTAACATTTCCTCTGTGGGAAAGGAGTAGTTGAAACGGAAAATAATTCATCACCCACAAGGCTGCATAAATGCTTTTGAACTCTATCTATACTGGAAAGTAAGGACTGGGCAGCTCCTACTCAGCTATCACAGCAGTTTTTGGTCTGATCTGACTCTTGCTACTGCAGATAAATGACTCTAGCCACTATTGTTCACTCAATACAGGGCCCAAAAGCCACTCAATGCAGAGGGTTACTGAATGAGGTTGTTGTAAGGGCATAAGTGAAGAAAGTAAGAAGTTTATATTATGAGGATATGTAGGATAGATAATGGCTGACCCTAGACTTGAAAAATTTAAGTTTGTAGTGATCGACAAATCTGTTCCAAAGAATTCTGGGAAGAAGCTGTCTGAGTGGAATTTCCTTCTTACGTTGGGAATAAAGATGAACTGACACTATGTACATGGCATGGCAGGGGGTCCTAGCTGTGACAGTTTGAACTGGTGGAACCAATGTATGTCATTCACCTGAACATCTGCCATGAAAATGATAGAGTAGCAAGAAAAGAGTTGCCAATCTATAAGAAAAGAATTTTAAGGGGGGGTGATAAGGGTGCCTAAATAGTTTTAAACTCTGTCAAGGCTGAAAAGCAAAAACTGGCCAGCTCCAGTGACTTGAGCTTCAGTAGATGTTCAAGGAGGGGAGGCCTTTTAAGAATATTAAAGCTCAAGAGTAATGGGTAGCAGAGTTCAAATTCCAGTCAAATCCATTATATTCATACACATGTTAATAATACCCTTGGGCAAGGTATGAATCCTCTTATTCTCCCCCCAGCTATGGGTAAATAGCAGGACAGACTTGGTTCTACAGCCTTGGATAGCAACTGGTCAACCACAGAAAGAAATGGCAACCTAGAGCAGGAAAAAAAATCTGCCTCATCAGTCATGTATCGAAAGATACATGATCACCTACATGTGTATCACACATGGCACATAACTGACTGAATGTTCATACAATGATTTTTCACAAATGATACAGGTCAGCTCAATAATATTGTCACAGATTGAGGACAAGAATACACATTTGTCTTCTGTTAAGTTTTCAGTTCCAGCAAATGGCAGGATGGGGCTGAAACACCCTACCCTATATTTACATTCCATTTAAATAAGTATTACCAAAATGCATGTGCATTTTCAATAATGAAAGCAAAAAAAAAACAAAACATTTTTTATGATTTTAAATACCCTTTTTTCGATTGCATTTATTTTCTGGAATAAGACCTATAGACTTTATCCGCATATAAAACTCATATAAAAGTTTTAGAAGCTAATTAAAAATGATCCTCCCCCACACCCCACTGAAAATGAAGTTTTATGGTATATTTTGAAAGTTAATGTCGGTAATGATTTTAGACAAATGGTACAGCTCAGCTCAATAGCATTGTCATAGATTAAGGCCAACAGAGATTTAGTCTTTTGTTTAGTTATCTGTTCTAGCAAAAAGTAGGAGACTAAATCCCCTCACCCAAGCTTT
Organism: Acanthosepion pharaonis; assembly: GCA_903632075.3. NCBI lineage: Eukaryota > Metazoa > Mollusca > Cephalopoda > Sepiida > Sepiidae > Acanthosepion > Acanthosepion pharaonis. The sequence goes on along the minus strand of CAHIKZ030004932.1, from coordinate 3,218,043 downwards.
TGATGGTCATTAAAGTGAATAAAAGTTTTGTTGTGAGTCTATGTAAAAAATTGTACCCATGACGTCACCTGATGTAAAAACAATGAATTTCGTATTAAAAAGTAACAATAGAAAAAATGGAGTCTATCATTCTTTTGATTGATTCATTAATAAATGTATGGGAGATTAAGGTTTAAAAATGTATGGGGAAAATGTTCAGTTTTTCAAAATTTATCTAAAACACAAGGTGAATATTTTAAATATGAAATATAAGATCCCGACTTCATGCACTGTCTTTAACTGCAATTCAGAAAACACATTTTGAATGAAAAAAGAAAAAATTGCAGACATATGAATCTGAAACTATCATTGCGTTGGGATATTTGCATACAATTTTTTAAATGCTTTTTTTTCAGTCCGTTTTCGTCTGATTTTTATTTTTTCCTTCAATGATTTTTTTATTATTATTTTAAGTTTGTATCCTTCTTTCTCTCTCATTTTTTGTCATGCTAAAGATTTTCCCCTTTTTTAATTTCAAATCTAAACTTCCGCATCATCTTTACTTCTGTATAAATTAAAAGTTTAAAAAAATGTCCCATTTTTTCCTTCCTATTTCTTTCAATAATCTTTCTTTTCTTTTTCCAATTCTCCTTCATATTTGCAGCATCAATTTTATTCTTGTGTTTTTTTAATTCCTTTTTTCATATATTTTTTCTCTTCTTCTTTCTTTTCATACCATTTTTCTTGCCTTTCTTTCATCTTTCTCTCCTTTCTTTTCATACCATTTTTCTCACCTTTCTTTTGTTTTTCCATCCTTCTTTAGTTTTAAATTATTTAAAACTATCATTTTTTAACTTTCAAATTCATTCTTCCTTGTATCACTCTTTTTTAATTTAATACTTTATTTTTTCATTCTTAATTTAAAAATTGTATTTTTATCATTTTTTTCCTCTTCAGTTATTTTTTGTTATTTATTTTTTTAATTTTTAAAATAATTTTTGTTTTTCCTTCAATGTTATAGAATTAATTTTGAAAAGTCTCTTCATTCATTTCCTGTTATCTACATTTTTGCTTTTTCAACGTTTTATTTTATCTTTTTCTTTGTACTTTTTTCTTTCCATCTCATTTAATTTTTTTTTTATAGACTTTTTCAATTTTTTCATTGTTTTCTTTTCTTTCCATTTTTCTTGCGTAATACATTTTTTAAAAAATTCTCCCTGACAATCTTTTTGAATACATTACCTTCACCACTCTTTGTACTATTTTTTTTAAATTTCTGTTTTAAAATTTTAAATAATCTGGGGACAAGACAAGTGCAAGGGAGAAGGAACAGGACATTTCAGAGGGAAGGAAAAAAAGTGGACAGATATATTTATTTCGTTTTTATTCTGTTTTCTTATATCTTTTTTACTTTTTTTTGGAAGAGTCCATTATAAAGTCCCATTACAGAAAACCTTTTTGTTTTTACTATTAAGTACTTTTCTTATTCTTTCCTTTCCCCTCAAAATTCTCATTGTCTCTTTACCCAGAATAAAAATAAAAAAAATCAAAATTAAAAAAATTAAAAAAAAATCTTGGACTATTCCATTATTTTATTTCGTTCCCGTATTGTACTTTTAAAAATCAATTTGCCCTTAGGGGCCATTCTCGAAAACATCACACTGAACTAAAATTTAAAATCAGATTCAACTATCAAAGTCGACACAACTTGAGTAGAAGACACTAAGCAAAAAAATAAATTAATTAATAAATAAAAGATAAATCATTGGAGGAAAATTTTATTTTAATTTCCTTATAATCATTCAAAAAGGAGGCTTTTTATTTTTATTTTTTTAAATTCTAAAAGTGAATACCAAGTTGCTGTGTAGAAGAGTATATTTGAACAGAGTCCCTTACGACCCAGAACAAAAGGACCTTACCCTTCTACTTGAATCAGTCAACCATTAATGTAGGTCAAAGCAAATGAAAAGTAGATGAAGATGAATTTGTTCTGCACTTGACAGCAAACAAAAGAATCGCTTCTTTTTTTTTTTTCTCCTTTTTCATTTTTAAATCGTCCATTTTGGAAAGAAATAAAATAAAATTAAAAGCTATCCAATAAAAATAAAATTTAAAAAATTAAAATTGTAGAATAATTTTAATCTTTAGACCTTTCCATGAGAATGTTTTATTTCTCATTGTTAAATTCTCAGCTAAAAAATTTTTTCAAGAAAGCAGTTTTGGTAAAATGGTTTCTCTCCCCATAACCAAGACAGATAAATCAGTTTCTCCAACCAAATTTACAGATTTTTTTTTTCTTTTTTTAATGGTAGCCTGAGATTTATTCTCAATTTTAGACAATTTGCTGCAAATAAGAAATATTTTTGCTTCTACTTTCAACATCTAACAATGACATCACATTTTCTCAATGGTCTGGTTGGCATGGCCCCTGGGGCTAAATAATGGTAATATTAGCCTATTCCCTATAAGGAAACTTTTGGCATTCAGTGTCCGAGCATCCACTACTGTTTTCGGTTGAAATAAAAAAAAACCTTTCAACTTAAAACACTATTCAATCTAAATAATCTACCTACCAAATGGTAATTGGTAATATTAACTGCTTCCCTACAAGAAAACATTTGGCATTCATTGACTGAGCAGTCAGTACTGTATTTGGTTGAAATGTATAAAATATTTCTCTTAAAATATTTTTTCAGGAAAACATGTTTATCATGTCCAGTAGCTGTTATCGCTCTTTCCAGTATTGATGGGAGTTTCTTTCTTAATTTTTATTTGAAATAGTGTGGAATGCTAACATCTTGATTATGCCATTATTTAAACTTCAAGTTACATGTGCTGTCCATTTTAGTTGTTACTGCTGTTGGTAGTCCTCAAGTGATGTGGTTTCTGTTATTGGGTACATATTAAGACAATGTTCAAATACTCGTGCACCATGCCTTAACGGGTTAAATTTAACCACAATTATTTGAATTTATTTACTATATTAATTGTGACTTTGAGTCAGTCAGTCAGTTATGTACCATGTGCAATGCACACTTAGATGATCATGTATCTTTCGATACATGACTGACGAGGCAGATTTTTTTCCTGCAGTAGGTTGCCATTTCTTTCTGTGGTAGACCAATTGCAATACAAGGCTATAGAACTCGGTCTGTCCTGCTGTTTACCCATAGCTGGGGGGAAGAAAAAGAGGATTCATACCTTTCCCAAGGGTATTAGCACATAAATGAATGTAATGGACTTGACTGGAATTCGAACTTAATCCATTACTCCACCATGCCTACTAAAGCCATTATACTTAAGAGGGTGGGGTGTAAGAATATTTTCAGGAACTTTCCCAAAGTTGCCAAAATAAGATAAAAATGGGAAGCAGACAAAAATAACTCTGTGGCACATTTTTAAAATGTGCCCTATGTCACATTTTAAAAACAGAGCATATCTTAAAAAGAGTCTAAATAGGGAAAATAAATACTGCATTGGAAGCCTATCACATGACACCTTGTTTGAAAAGAATTTTTCATGGAAACAAGGAATATACATATCAATAATACAACAAAGTTAAATTTCCTACACAGAATGTGTCAACACAAAAGCTGGGCAGGGAGAGGATATCAAGACCAATATGTAACAATCTGTATAAACCCACGATTTTTGGTTGATTTATTTTCTACGGCTTATCAAACTTTTGTGGGTTATTTAAATTCAGAAAATATTTTTAGATTATAGGAACTTTTTTTTGAGTTAATAATGGTTTAGAGATACACATATTACTAATTAACCCATAGCTGAGGTAAGAAGTAGAGGATCCATATATTTGCCAATGGTATTTACATGTAAATGAATACAACGAACCCAACGGAAATTGGAACTCGGTTCTCCGATTAACAATTCCTACTCATTATCCATTACACCACCCACACATTCAAGCTTACAGCACCTCGTATTCTCAAGTGGTTACCCATCTGGGTAGTGACTTTTTTTTAGATATTCTCTCGCTCAGATATTCTCTAGCTCAAGAAGGAGAAGCAACTTTTATTAATGATCTCCAAGTTGATTTCAATTTATTTGATTTAATTTTTCATTTATCAGATCAAAATCTACTTGGTTCATTACACAATGAACATGAATTCCACTGATTGTGTAATGTAAATTAATGTTAACGGCTAAAATCTGGTCTGTGAACACAGTTGCCAGATCACTACATTCAGATGATACTCAATGAATTTGGCCATATCTATCAGCTCTTTTAAAATGTGACACAAAGATTTCAACCAACCTTTTGCCAATCTCACCTATGTACCACACTTTACAGTTGCCTCCGCCCCAGAACACTACAATATCTACACCTTCTTCCAGCATGGATATTGTTATTGCAACACTGGCAGAAGATGTTGTTTGCTCTGAATCATCAGCACTGTCCTTATCAGCTATCTGCGAATCAGTAGAAATCGCTGTAGCACTAGTATTCTCTACATTATTATCTCATACTTTGAAGATGATTTCACAGAAATAAGAAAAAGTGATGCTATTTACACAACATGAATCATTCAAACTCTGAGCAAGATTATCTGTAAACTCAGTTGTCACCTTGTTTCCTCTAAAACGCTGACGAAAATGAGCTGATGTAAGTGGTAACATTTGTAACTTGTATCTAACTTCTAGAGACAAATGATTTCATTTTTCAAAGTCAGGTACATCCAATACCATGAAATTTAGGACTTCTTTCTTGGTGAATGGTTCAGAATATGTTTAGGATTATAGAAATTCCAAGACCTCAAGTTTATATAACACTAAGTGATTTGTTTGTTTTGCAAAGATAATGTTCAACCACTGCAGCAAATTATCATAGTTTTGTTCATGATGAAATATACAAACAGAATTTACTGACACTATTTACATTGTTCAGACTATCATCCTCATCTTTGTTGACATGTTTATCACAAAGTTTTGGCCATTGTATGCTCCTGCCTTCTTCAGGTGGTTTGAATGTTGACTGAACCCTTTATTTCACTGTGGGGTAGACTATTCTAGTTCCACATCTCCATGAAAATTGAATAATAAGAAAATGACAAGACATTTGGAACTGTACCAGTAAAATCTCCCCAGAAGCACTTAATTTGAGACAAGTTATGAAATAGTTTTGAGTTTATTTACATTATTCTTGCCTTTCCTAAGGCAATTCGTGTTGAATCAACACAAGCAATCTTAGCCGAAATTGGCACTTTGCTTACTCTGACTTTTGAACTTAGAACTGGGCCACTAACTCACACCTCTAAAAAGATAAAAGTAGATCAAAACTATTTCCAGTTTTGTGTTTCTGAGGAACCTCTCGAGAATCTCTATGTCTTTTATTTGTTATTTTTTTTAAGCTTGTTTAATATTCATTCATATTGATGATCCTAGCTTTTTTTATTTTTTTTTTTTTCAAATGACACCAGTCAGGTATTCTTCTACTTTGGGTTTTTAAGCATCATAATTGACATTTAACAAATGACTGTCATCTGCTTCTGAGTTTGATTTCAAAAGAACATGGCCCCATACTTTAAATACAATTTTAAAGCAAAATGACCAGCAATACATTTTGTATTAAGATATACCAACAATACATTTTGTATTAAGATATACCAACAATACATTTTATCTGTCGTTGAAAGTGTACAATTGCATTCAAAATGTATTTAGATGAAGCCATAAAATTGTGTCCAAAAATATTTAGATTTTGGCATTAAATAACCCATGGAGGTGTTGATATGCTGCTAAACAAAATCAACCAACCATTTGGAAATGAGCTCTAAACAATAGATGAGAATTTAACAAAAATAAGTATCTAAAGATAGCATTGAAGTGTGCAACTGACAATTACCATGCAGTGTTGATTCCTCTGTATACACTGTTTATATCTACAAATGCTCTTTCACTGATATTGGGCACTATTTCCTAAAAATATAGCAAGTTTTAAACATACACACACATATGGCAAAGTAGTAAACATCTATCTTTAAATTTTTAGCAAATGAATTCAACATGGAAAACTTGTAATAGCAAATTTTAGAGCAGAGTTCATAGAAATTCATTCTTTGTTCAAAGGTCACCGAGTGAACCAAAATCGAATTTAAATTTTTCATTTAAACTTTTTTCCTTTCTTTTTTCAAAACAAAGAGGAAAATGCAAGTAGAATTCTCCGGTGATTGAGGTTAGGGTTCAGAGAATAGTTTTTCTTTGTCAATCAATATTTAAGAAATGGTTGAAATACAAAGTGACACTAAATTCTGTTTTAATTTAGTTTCTTTTTTTTTTTATTTTTTACTTTATTAGGTGGAGGAGAAAATGAAGGTTATCTTAGAAAGTATACTCTAGTGGATGTAAAAGAAAAGAAAAAAAAATACTATTTTTTCTTTTTTTATACTTTATCTTGTTTTTTAAACTGCACAAAGATGAAATTGGAGTAAGCTCTTTTAATTTTAAATTAGAGTTGGGGGTCTGTATTTTTTAAACGTTTTTATTTTATTTTATTCTTTCCTTCTTTATTGAGTTTTGCTCAAATAAATTTGAGTTAAGTATCAGACAATGACTTTTTTGGTTATTTTAAAAACAGTTTTAATAATGCTTCATATTTGAATCTTTATATTGGGTTTTACAGTTTAGTATTATATATTAAGGTGTATCAAAAGTATTTTCATTTTTTTATAGAGTTTTACTCTAAAGCTTATTCCTTGTACACATCTAAAGACTATCTATGGTGCCACTATATTATAAATATTATTATATATTAGAGTGTATAAAAAAGTATTTTCATTTTTATAGAGCTTTTACTCTAAAAGCCTATTCCTTGTACACATCTAGAGACTACCTATGATGCCACTATATTATAAATATTATATATTAGAGTGTATCAAAAGTATTTTCATTTTTTTTATAGAGCTTTACTCTAAAGCTTATTCCTTGTACACATCTAAAGACTATCTATGATGCCACTATATTATAAATATTATTATATATTAGAGTGTATAAAAAGTATTTTCATTTTTTATAGAGCTTTACTCTAAAGCCTATTCCTTGTACACATCTAGAGACTACCTATGATGCCACTATATTATAAATATTATATATTAGAGTGTATCAAAAGTATTTTCATTTTTTTTATAGAGCTTTTACTCTAAAGCTTATTCCTTGTACACATCTAAAGACTATCTATGATGCCACTATATTATAAATATTATTATATATTAGAGTGTATAAAAAGTATTTTCATTTTTATAGAGCTTTACTCTAAAAGCCTATTCCTTGTACACATCTAGAGACTACCTATGATGCCACTATATTATAAATATTATATATTAGAGTGTATCAAAAGTATTTTCATTTTTTTAGAGAAAGGTGTAGAGCCTTGAAACTATCATAACTCAACACCGACTTCAATGGGACAGACACCTGGCCCGAATGCTAGATATCTGCCTACCCAAACAAATCCTCTTCTTGAAACTCTCATCTGGCAAGAGATCACATGTAACCCCATATCGTCGATTGAAGCATCAGCTCAAAATCATCTGGTCAGTTGGGAGACAAAAACTGCAGAAAGAACTAATTGGAGAAGAGGAGTTGACAAAAATCAACATCTTTTGAAAACACCAGAAGATAAATAAAAAAGATGAAGAGAGCCTCAAGAAAAGCTAGAGCTCTCCATCCCCTGAATCTATGTAGCCTACCATATGTTAGCTGCGGACGTCTTTTCAGATTCACCATAGGACTCATTATGCACAGAAGGAAATGTCATTGAGTAATACTCAGCAACAAGTTCCGCCAACCATGACAACATATCAAAACTATTTCCATTTCCTCCAAACTCTATTTCAAGCCTTCATTTAAACACTATAAATCCACTGTAATTGTGCTACCATTGTTATTATTATAATTCGTTTGACAATAAGTTTAAATACAAATCTGTCTTTACAGAGTATCGCACAATTGTTTTCAGTTGGCAATGTATTTGCAACATTTTTCATGAATGCAGTTTGCCTTTCTGTATAAGTCTGATAGAATTGTTGTACATATGTTTTTTCAACAGAATGGCAATGGAAATATTAGCTATTTCCTTATAAGGAAACATTTGCCATTCCTTGACTGAGTGAGTGTTGCTGTCGGCTGAAATTTACAAGACAATTTTTTTTAGAAAAACTGTTTTCTCAAGTCCAGTAGCTGTTATAACCCTTTCCGGTATTGATGGGGGTTTTCTTCCTATCTTTTTATTTGAAATAGTATGGAATGGTGACATATTCATTATGTCAATATTTTCTCTTCGAGTTAAGTGTGTTGTGTTGAGTTGTTATTGCTGTTGAAAGTCCTGAAGTGGTGTGATTTCTGTTATTTGGTACAGATTAAGACAATGTCCAAATACTTGGGTACCATCCATTAATTGGTTAAATTTAACCACAATTATTTGAATCTATTTACTATACTCATCATGACATTGACAAATTACTAAATCCGTTATACTTGAGAGGGGGGATCTAAGAATATTTTCAGGAATTTTCCAAAAGTTGCCAAAATAAACTAAAAATGTGATGCACACAAAAATAACTCCGTAATACAATTTTATATTGTGCCATATGGTCAGTCCCATAATGGAGCATGCCTTAAAAAGATCCAAAGCTGGGAAAATAAATATTACATTGAAAGTCTATCACGTGACACCTCATTTGAAAAGATTTCTCATGTAAACGAAGAATATACATATATATGCTGTAGCACTAGTCCACAATGTTCGAGGAAGAATGGTCCTCACTAACAGCTACATGCTTCACTCACTCAAAGCCATTTTAACCACTGATCTGAGAAAGAAGTTGTATACAACTGACAGTTTAGATATTTCTGAACTAGTTTTAGTGTCATGCATAACATCTGACGAGGCTACTTAAGAACATGAGATGAGTTTTAGGCTAATGTTTGGAATTTGTTGCAATTTGTAGTGTATGTAAGACTTTAGTCGGATATATATATATATATATATATATATATATATAAATACAAATATAGATAACTATACTTGTTTCGAAAAACCCTCGAATTTTTGGTTTGACAATAATCAAATCAATCTCGAGGGAAAAAAAGGTTTTAAAAAAAGAAAGAGCTACAAACATGAAAGTCTGTCGAAAAAAATCACACAGATACAGGTTTGAAGCCCAAAGAAAAAACCCCAATACGAATAAACAACTAACTAACAAAAGAGCTCAATACAACCGTAGAGCAGACCTAGATAAACCTAGTGAGCCAGACAAACCTACCTAGGTTTCACCTAAACGGATCGTGAGGGAAAGTCGGCTTTCCCTGATGATCTGTTTAGGTGAAACCTAGGTAGGTTTGTCTGCCTCACTAGGTTTATATATATATATATATATATATATATATATATATATATATGTGTGTGTGTGTAAATTACAATCAATGAAACTGAAACAAATTACCCCATACATTTCATCCATGGGAAAAAATCATTTCCAAATTATTTTAGCAAATGTATTTTCATTGACAAGTTCAGGAAAATGGTTTTTCCCATGGATGAAATGACTGTCTATATGAGATAATTTGTTTAGATATTATTAATTGAAATTTACTCATATGCTCTATAATAAAAATTATATATGAATTACAATCAATGAAACCCAAACAAATTACCACTGACAAGTCCAAGAAAATGTGTTTTTTTCCTATGGATGAAAGGGCCATCTATATGGGCTAATTTGTTTGGATTTCATTAACTGTAACTCACTTATATGCTCTATGATAAAAATTATATATATTGAGCTCTCTTCTGTAGATCAGTTTTAATATTTTATATTAATAGGATCTAATTGGATTACTTACCCATGGATTACTTTACCTATATATATCATGAAATGAACAAAGTCCGACAATTATTTTTTTTTTTAAACATTTTTTATCTTTATACGTTGTTTTTATAGATACAAATAAATTGAGAATTGTGTTTAAAAACAGTAAAATCGATCTTGCTAATCGAACGTTTCTCTGTGGTCCAATCGGGTAAGGCACGTCAGGCTATATGACGGTTCCGTATAGGATACAGGTTCGATTCCTGTCAGACATTCAGGCCGGTAAATGTTGTTAATACTGTTTATTATAAACAGAGCATTTACTTCAATATCTGTATCTATAAAAAGGACGTATAAACATAAAAAATGTCTTAACATATATATATATATATATAACTTAGGTGCAACCTCAAGGCTTTGAGAATCTAGATAAAGCATGTGAATTAAAGGAAATATAGAGTTATGTTGAAATATTTTTGGAGGGGGGCTTTCTAATCGAGCCTAGAACCATTTTCGTAATACCTTGCATGTAGTAATTCTTAGATCGGTTTATTACTGAACAACAATATAAAACTGCCCTCTACCACTTTATATTCTGAACTTTATATTAATCCAACAAGCCAGTGCTGAAATGTTCTTGACCCAACTCCCTTTCCAAAATAAGTAACATTAGTGCCCTTATTCGAGTTACGTATGCATTTACAGAATCTTTAAAAAATTGTGTAATATTTTTCAAGGAATGGTGTTTCGTTCAAAATTACACACCATGCTCCTGAAAATGGTTAAAGTATTAGCCGAAAATGGTTGGAAAATCACACAGTCCTAAAAAAAAAAAAATGGAAGGACATGGGAAAAATTAAACTAAAACTTACAAGATATATCCATGTCTGTCATTTTCAAGAAAAAAATGCATGAAAGAAGGATATATGCCTATATATGTATGTATGTGTATGTGTGTGTTTTGTACGGACTTATTAATGCATGTTACGTAATTCAAAACGTCGTTAATCAAAATTATGAAAAGACCAGCAAAAAAAAAAAAAAAAAAAAAAAAAATCCCAACTTCCGGTCAAACATCTCAAACAATATAATAAAATATAAAATACCGCGAATTTAGTATTTAGATGTGGAAACACTTCATGTTGGATTCACTTTTGTGAAAATGCCATTGTGAAAGGCATGAAGCCATCTCTTCTCTCCACACCAACCACCACCCCTGCCAGCTTTGGGCTTAATTGCAAGGCAAACGATATTCCCAAGCCATGGGTGACAACGTAAGAGAAAGAAAACTCTTAAACTGTTTAGAAGGCAACGGAAAACCACTTCATCTTTAATAAAAAATATACGGTAATTCACAGCTATCAAAGTAGGGGAAGCCGTGGAGAGAAGTGATTTCCTACGTCCTGAAGGGATATGTCTAAAAAAAAACTGATAATGTCTACGTTTCTATGTATAAGTTTGTGGGAGCATTATTTCGAAAGATCCTACACCAGTTTAGTTATCTGAAATCATGACACGGGGCGGGGGTGAAATGAAGGATAGAAATCGCAGGGTTGGTGTGTGTGTGTATGTGTGGCCGGGGGGTTACTGAAATAGTCATCTTAACTGTCTACAGAACCATTGTCTGGATGAGTCAGTCGGTCGGTGCGTCTGATTTCGTATCTTTGTTACTTCCCTCTTCCGTCGCATCACATGCACGCACGCGTGTACCAGCCCACAGATCTACCCAGAGTCAGTCTGCAGGACATTTCTCTAACTGGAACATAGTCACAAAAAGAGAAGGTGAGGAAGAAGATCACTGTGAATTTCCCCCACTTTACCTAGTGTTACTGTGACAGACAGTCCTTCATCTTATCTCATCCAACTACTGTGTCTTTTCTTACCCTGCCATAGAGCCTAGTACCGGTCATTCACTTAACACATTAATATTAGGGATTTTGCCAGACTGGACATTACTTTTGAGGGTGCATATTCCCCCGCCCCTTTATTTCACTCCATTTATAGGTTTTATGGGATATGGCTTGGCCTTTTAGGGATCTCCCCGAGGGGTAGAAGGTCAGTGACTGGCACAAAGGATCTAGAGTGGCAAATGATAGATAAGAGGAGAAATAAAAGGAGAGAAAAAAAATAAGGGATGAATGAAATCGGAAAGAAAACATCAGGGGAACACTTATGACAAATGAATAAAAAACGAATAAAAAGTAGAAAAAGAATGAAAGAAAAACAAAAAAAGAAAGTGAAATAAGTAAAGGGGAAAAGAAAATGAATGAAAAAGAAAGGAATAATGCAAAAATAAATGAAAGAAAATTGAAAGAGAAAATCAATGAAAGAAATTAAGAAAAGGCGAAGAAAACGAAAAAAAAAATCAAGAAAGAAAATGAAAGAAGTCGAAAGAAAAAAAATGAGAATCAAAGACTATGAAAGAAAAAGAAAAGAAGAAAACGAGAAAACTCGTAAGAAAGAACAAAGGAACTAAAGAAAAAAACAACAAAATGAAAAACGAAAAAGAAAGAATTAAAAAGTACAATGAAAAAAAACAAACGAGAAAATGGAGCGAAAAAGTAGGAAAATAAAAGGAAAAGAAGGAAATTTCTTGTTGAGAGAGAGAAAAATTAAACAAAAGATGACACATGACAGGATTAAAAAGTCAAGCAAAAATAAGTGTGGGGCTCTAAAGAGAAGGATAGATCTCTAAAGAAAAGTATAATAATAATAATAAAAAAACAAAACGAAATAAGAGCGTGAAAATAGGGAGTAAAATGGAACGATGGAATAAAACGCCTAAAATATTAAAAGGTGAACAACGAATAAAACTTTAAGGTCCAAATTTTAAAAAAAAATGTAGATCTAAACGATACGAAAATAGGTCAAAAGAGATGAGATGAATGAAAGAAAATAATACGAAAACAGAAAAATGAAAGAAAATGATGTGAAAAAGGTAGAAAGAAATAGGAAGAATGAAAGGAAAAATACGAAGAAAGATAGAAAGAGATTCGAAGAATGAAAGAAAACAATTAGAAGAAAAAAAGACACAAAGAATGAAAGAAAATAATGTGAAGAAAGGTAAAAAGAAACGGGAAGAATGACAGAAAATAACACGAAGAAAAGTAGAAAGAGACACGAAGAATGAAAGAAAATAAAAGGAAAATAGAAAAAAAAAAAAAAATGAAAGAAAATGATGCGAAAAAGGGAGAAAGAATGAAAGAAAATAATTAGAAAAAAGAAAGAAAGAATCACGAAGAACGAAAGAAAATAATATGAAGTAAAACAAAAAAATGAAAGAGAATGATGTGTTAAGAATAGAAGGAAACACGAAGAATGAAAGAAAATAATACGAAGAAAGGTAGAAAGAGACGCGAAGAATGAAAGAAAATAATGCGAAGAAAGGTAGAAAGAGACGCGAAGAATGAAAGAAAATAAAAAGAAAGGTAGAAAGAGACGCGAAGAAAAAAAGAAAAATAATGCGAAAAAGGTAAAAGAGACGCGAAGAATGAAAGAAAATAATACGAAGAAAAGGTAGAAAGAGACGCGAAGAATGAAAGAAAATAATGCGAAGAAAGGTAGAAAGAGACGCGAAGAAGGAAAGAAAATAATGCGAAGAAAAGGTAGAAAGAGACGCGAAGAATGAAAGAAAATAATGAAAGGTAGAAAGAGAAAGAATGAAAGAAAATAATGCGAAGAAAGGTAGAAAGAGACGCGAAGAATGAAAGAAAATAATGCGAAGAAAGGTAGAAAGAGACGCGAAGAATGAAAGAAAATAATACGAAGAAAGGTAGAAAGAGACGCGAAGAATGAAAGAAAATAATGCGAAGAAAGGTAGAAAGAGACGCGAAGAATGAAAGAAAATAATACGAAGAAAGGTAGAAAGAGACGCGAAGAATGAAAGAAAATAATGCGAAGAAAGGTAGAAAGAGACGCGAAGAATGAAAGAAAAATAATACGAAGAAAGGTAGAAAGAGACGAAAGAAGGAAAGAAAATAATGCGAAGAAAGGTAGAAAGAGACGCGAAGAATGAAAAAAAAAATAATACGAAGAAAGGTAGAAAGAGACGCGAAGAATGAAAGAAAATAATGCGAAGAAAGGTAGAAAGAGACGCGAAGAATGAAAGAAAATAATGCGAAGAAAGGTAGAAAGAGACGAAAGAATGAAAGAAAATAATACGAAGAAAATAAAGAGACGCGAAGAATGAAAGAAAAACAATGGTAGAAAGAAACGACGAAGAACGAAAGAAAATAATGCGAAGAAAGGTAGAAAGAGACGCGAAGAATGAAAGAAAAATAATGCGAAGAAAGGTAGAAAGAGACGAAGAATGAAAGAAAAAAATACGAAGAAAGGAAAAGAACGAAATGAAAGAAAATAATGCGAAGAAAGGTAGAAAGAGACGCGAAGAATGAAAGAAAATAATACGAAGAAAGGTAGAAAGAGACGCGAAGAATGAAAGAAAATAATGCGAAGAAAGGTAGAAAGAGACGCGAAGAATGAAAGAAAAATATAATGCGAAGAAAGGTAGAAAGAGACGCGAAGAACGAAAGAAAATAATGCGAAGAAAGGTAGAAAGAGACGCGAAGAATGAAAAGAAAATAATACGAAGAAAGGTAGAAAGAGACGCGAAGAACGAAAGAAAAAAATAATGCGAAGAAAGGTAGAAAGAGACGCGAAGAACGAAAGAAAATAATAAGAAGAAAGGTAGAAAGAGACGCGAAGAACGAAAGAAAATAATGCGAAGAAAGGTAGAAAGAGACGCGAAGAATGAAAGAAAATAATGCGAAGAAAGGTAGAAAGAGACGCGAAGAACGAAAAGAAAATAATGCGAAGAAAGGTAGAAAGAGACGCGAAGAATGAAAAAAAGAAAATAAAACGAAGAAAGGTAATAATAAAAAAAGGTAGACGCGAAGAATGAAAGAAAATAATGCGAAGAAAGAAAGAGACGCGAAGGAAAAAAATAATGCGAAGAAAGGTAGAAAGAGATTAAAGAATGAAAGAAAATAATAAGAAGAAAGGTAGAAAGAGACGCGAAGAAGGAAAAGAAAATAATGCGAAGAAAAGGTAAAGAAAAGAGACGCGAAGAATGAAAGAAAATAATACGAAGAAAGGTAGAAAGAGACGCGAAGAATGAAAGAAAATAATACGAAGAAAGGTAGAAAGAGACGCGAAGAATGAAAGAAAATAATGCGAAGAAAGGTAGAAAGAGACGCGAAGAATGAAAGAAAATAATGCGAAGAAAGGTAGAAAGAGACGCGAAGAACGAAAGAAAATAATGCGAAGAAAGGTAGAAAGAGACGCGAAGAATGAAAGAAAATAATGCGAAGAAAGGTAGAAAGAGACGCGAAGAAGGAAAGAAAATAATGCGAAGAAAGGTAGAAAGAGACGCGAAGAATGAAAGAAAATAATGCGAAGAAAGGTAGAAAGAGACGCGAAGAATGAAAGAAAATAATACGAAGAAAGGTAGAAAGAGACGCGAAGAATGAAAAAAAATAATACGAAGAAAGGTAGAAAGAGACGCGAAGAAGGAAAGAAAATAATGCGAAAGGTAGAAAGAGACGCGAAGAAGGAAAAAAAATAATGCGAAGAAAGGTAGAAAAAAGACGCGAAGAAAAAAAAGAAAATAATACGAAGAAAGGTAAGAAAGAGACGCGAAGAATGAAAGAAAATAATACGAAGAAAGGTAGAAAGAGAAAGAAGGAAAGAAAATAATGCGAAGAAAGGTAAAAGAGACGCGAAGAATGAAAAAAATAATACGAAGAAAGGTAGAAAGAGACGCGAAGAACGAAAGAAAATAATACGAAGAAAGGTAGAAAGAGACGCGAAGAAGGAAAGAAAATAATACGAAGAAAGGTAGAAAGAGACGCGAAGAATGAAAGAAAATAATGCGAAGAAAGGTAGAAAGAGACGCGAAGAATGAAAGAAAATAATACGAAGAAAGGTAGAAAGAGACGCGAAGAATGAAAGAAAATAATACGAAGAAAGGTAGAAAGAGACGCGAAGAACGAAAGAAAATAATGCGAAGAAAGGTAGAAAGAGACGCGAAGAACGAAAGAAAATAATGCGAAGAAAGGTAGAAAGAGACGCGAAGAATGAAAGAAAATAATGCGAAGAAAGGTAGAAAGAGACGCGAAGAATGAAAGAAAATAATACGAAGAAAGGTAGAAAAGAGTCGCGAAGAATGAAAGAAAATAATACGAAGAAAATAATGAGACGCGAAGAAGGGTAGAAAATAGAAGAAAGGTAGAAAGAGACGAAGAAGGAAAGAAATAATACGAAGAAAGGTAGAAAGAGACGCGAAGAATGAAAGAAAATAATGCGAAGAAAGGTAGAAAGAGACGCGAAGAACGAAAGAAAATAATGCGAAGAAAGGTAGAAAGAGACGCGAAGAATGAAAGAAAATAATACGAAGAAAGGTAGAAAGAGACGCGAAGAATGAAAGAAAATAATGCGAAGAAAGGTAGAAAGAGACGCGAAGAACGAAAGAAAATAATGCGAAGAAAGGTAGAAAGAGACGCGAAGAATGAAAGAAAATAATACGAAGAAAGGTAGAAAGAGACGCGAAGAATGAAAGCAATGATGTGAAAAAGGTAGAATGAAACAGGAAGAAAGAAAGAAAATAATACAAAGAAAGGCAGAAACACAGAAAATGATATGAAGAAAGAAAGGGACACAAAGATTAAATGAAAATGACACGTAGAAAGACAAAGAAAAAGACACATGCATTTTTTGAAGCAATGGTTTCAAATTTCACAAATAGAACGTAAACCAGAATTACAAGCATTTTTTTTAAAATCTAAGTCATGATTGAATTTTTACGCAAGAAAGAAATGTTATAACCATGGTAGGCAAAACTTTGGTCCACGGACTTTCGATGCCGTGTATTTTGTATTTCGCGAAATTACTCACTGCAAATTTTCGACGATCTCGTCACGTCTCTAGAAGAAGGCTTCTCCAGACAACTTTCTGACCAAAGGCTTCGTTGTATCTTAAAATCTCCCGCAGCGTAACAACTCGACCACATAAAAATACGAAGGAGAACGTTGAGAATGCCACAGAAAACGAAACATTTCTCGATACCACAGGTAATGCAACATTGCTGCGTAAAAGAAAGCGAACGCAATATTTTTACCACAGAGAATGTAACATATTTCGTTTCAATGGTAACAGAACATTTGTTACCAAGTAGTTTAACGCTCGAAGTTAGCATGTTATGTTAACAGACGTTGTTCTAAATCATACAACAGACATTATTAGTGCAAAATAACAAAAATAATATGTTCTTGTTGGGGAGCCTAAATTAACGGACAGAACAAGGAAGTTTGAGGTTAAATGCTAAATATATTGTTATTTTAAAATGAGGCATTATTTTTAAACACTAAATTATATTGAGGCAGATTCCGAAGAAAAACTCCAATACACAGTACTCGACGAGAACTAGAAGAAAGGGCTAATAATGGAGAATAAGCTTACTTTACAAAATGGAATATAAAACCCCAGTTCTATACATTTCCAATAATGTATGTTTTTTTATGCTATGTTCTTTCAAGACATGCAATTATGATTTACTACAAATGGCTTTTCTCTATGACTTGTATTTTATCATGGCATCTTGGGAAAAATAGTGAAGTGGTTTCCCGTTGCCTCTCACGCAAAAGAGGACGCAACAGAATAAGCGTAGTAATTCTGCAAGGATTAGTTTAATACAGTCCGACCTATTTAACCGGCGCCCTAAGAACCAGGCTACTGCCGGACCACAGAAAATGCCGGATAACAAAATCACCCCTAAAAAAATTATGTAAATATAGTCTTGTCAACCCATTCCCATATATATTGCTGTTATCAAAGGTAGAGCAAAGCCTAAAACAGGAAATAAAACAATGATTAATGCTTCCAAACAAGGTTTAAATGTTTCAACCAATCAGTCAGTTATGTGCCATGCGTGATACACGCTTAGGCGATCGTGTATCTTTCGATACATGACTGACGAGGCAGATTTTTTTTCCCGCAATAGGTTGCCATTTCTTTCTGCGGTAGCTGGACGGAGAAGAATTCATACCTTTCCCAAGGTAGAACGTAAGTGAATGTAATGGATTCGGTTGGAATTCGAACTCGACTCTTCGATTCCTTAATCCGAGCCGCTATCCATTACTCTACCGGGAGTTTTTCAACCAATACATAGGCTAAAAAAAATCCTAAAAGCAAAAAAGATCTGATCCTTACACAATGGATGATCCGATGTCATATAATAGTCACACAGTCTTTACATATTAATTTCTTCACTAAGACCACTTTTTCAAGCACAGATAAAGATTTATGTTGACGCTTCTTACCCTCAGCAGCAGCAGCATCTATGTCTCTTGTGACATCCTGAATGGGTGATTATGCAGTTCTCACCAAAACAATCTGCTGCTGTCGGCTGTTGCGACAAGTTGTAAACAACGTATGGTGCTATCATCGTGGTTGCTCAATGAACAAATGATAGCTGATTAAAAAAATGCCGGACCTTGCGAGTTGTCGAATCACATAGATTCGTGTTAGACTGTAATTGATAACAAAACAAAAAATCTCCCACTTTATGTCCAGGTGAAAGAATCTTTTATTAATACGTTTACTCATACGATAGAAAAAAATAACAACATACTTTCTTAAGACTTTAATATCAGTCGAATGCTTGTGAGTTTTTAAACATATTTTTCAGTACTTATATTAATATCTAGTAATACTATCGGAATCAGTTTATTACTTAATAACAATAGAAAACGGTCCCTCATTTTATGTCCAGTAGCATCTTTTATTAATTCAATTTTACTCAAACCATCAAAAGTAACGACACATTTTATTAAGTCCTTACAATTAGTAAAAAAATTTTTTACATGTGAGTTTTTCAATATATTTGTTTCCAATTATTACATTTATATATGGTAATTTTAGAAGGATTAGTTTATCACTTAATAACAAGAGAAAACCGACCCCCACTTTATGTATAATAGAATCTTTTATTAGTAATTTTGTTTGTCCTTAATACTAATAGAAGGTTTTCACATGCGAACCTTTAAATATATTTGCTTCTAATTATTATATTAATATACGGTAATTTTAGTCGGATCAGTTTATTACTTAATAACAAGAGAAAATCGATCCCCCACTTTATGCACACCAGAATCTTTTAATATGAGTTTACACATACCATAAAATGGCGTCACATTTTGTTAATTCCTAACAATTAGTAATAGGTATTTTTACATGCGAGTCTTTAAATATATTTGTTTCCAATTATTTCATTAATATATAGTAATTCTTGAGAGATCAATCAATTAAATATAGAAATTTATGTCCAGTAATATTTATTCTATTAATACGAGTTTGAAATTTTATAAGGCTTTAAAATTAATAGCTTTTTATATGTGTGTCTGAAATACTTTTTAAAGAATCAAAATTTACTCATTTTCTAAAGAAAGAAAAAAAGGAAACTTATACTTAACATCACGAAGAGGCAGTTGAAATTTCTGAGGCACGTAATGAGGAAGGAGAGCTTAGAAATTTTGATACTCACAGGACAGATTGAAGGAAAGAAGGACATAGGAAAGCAGCATGTAACATATTTGATGAGCTTGACAAGATGGACGGTAGAACAGGGTTTGGGAGAAATAATGAAAAGACAAAACTTATTAAGAGCTACAAGAAGCAGAAGATGTGGAGGGCTGTGGAGAGCCAATGATTGCCTACGTCCTGAAGGGACACGGGATGTAAAAGAAGAAGACTTTCATCATTTGT
This sequence comes from Acanthosepion pharaonis, assembly GCA_903632075.3. Lineage (NCBI taxonomy): Eukaryota > Metazoa > Mollusca > Cephalopoda > Sepiida > Sepiidae > Acanthosepion > Acanthosepion pharaonis. The sequence continues at coordinate 3,198,478 of CAHIKZ030004932.1, read as the reverse complement.
GCATCCATACACTGATATCTTTTGATATCTACTATTTTCAGAATCTGCTTTTGCATAAAGGTTTTTTTTTTCAATATCATGACTGTTCAGGACGTAGGCGATCAGTACTCGCCACATCTTCCTTTTCATTATTATCTATGAATTGACATGGATTCTTAAGAAAGATAGTATAATGGTTTCCCGCTGCCTTCTTCCTGATTTCGAATTAGGAGTTTTCACCTTCTTAAACTGGTTATCACTCAAGACTAGAGAGCCCAGTCTACCCTGCTATTTAACAAATCGCTGGAGATGGGGCGGAGAGACGGAAACATGCCTTTACCAAGGATACTTTTTAATGTAAAGTGAACATAACAGACTATGTCGAAATCTGAACTCAGTTTGCAGATTTTAATTTCCGTGCCAATATTACGGATGATTTAATAAATAAAGGAATCATCGCAAAAATGAAAGCTAGATCTTCTGAGACAAATACCTTTTACTGAGTCGAGTTCGAATACCAGTTGAATCCATTAGATTCACTTATGTGCTAATACCCTTGGGAAAGGTACGAATCTTCTTCTTCATTCCCTCGCTCCCAGCTATGGGTAAATAGCAGGACAGACTAGGTTCTATAGACTTGGATGGCAACTGGTCTACCACAGAAAGAAATGGTAACCCACAGCGAGAAAATAATCTCCCTCGTCAGTCATGTTTCGAAAGATACATGATCGCCTAAGCGTGTATTATGCATGACACATAATTGACTGTCCAACTGTAACAAGTAAAGCAATAATTGTTTTAAAAGTCTGTGTGTCTTTTATGTCTCTCGCATAAGTACAACTTTTTTCAAGCAAGGCGATAATTCCACTAAGACGCAAGGGGGAGTGAAAGAAAATGAGAAGACTTTAGTGGCGACAAAAAATAATAATAATAATTTCAGGAAGATAGAAGATGGCGGTTGACGTTGCATCAACATGTTTGAGGATCGTAGGTGACAGGGAAGTACCGTGAAAAAAAGAAACTTTCAGAAAAGAATTTACGGTTACATTTAACTATTTCAACAGTAAAACAATGAGACCCACTTGCCAATTTGGTCAAACCGTAGTCGGGATCATCGTGTCAATGCAAACGATCCTTTCCTTAGCTGCCTAGCATGTGCTTCAAGTAAACTTAAATTCATGCAGTCGAGATACCAAGGTGAAGATATCATTAGAACAATTGCCTTCTCTATACTATAAAAGAAGAGCTGATTCGCTGTCCGTCACAATGGCTGCTTGTGACTTTGCAAGCGCGTATTTTTTTTTAGTTCGTCCAATACAAATCCCAAGAGCCACTCAAGGTAGAGGGCTACTGAATGAGGTGTGTGATATGAACATACGAAGAGGAAGCAGGAAATGAAACATATGGTGGCTAGTTTATGACTGGCACTCGGAGAGGTTAAGGTTGCAGTGTTCTAGAAAGCAACCACGGAGGAGACTGTTTTACAAAGTTGCGCTTCTTGAGAAGAAGCTTATGCATATGTCTTTGTTGTATGTAACTGACTTACATCTGTTTGTGCCTTTTAACGAACACACAGGTAAGTTTGACATTAAACAAAAATTGGAATTCCCTAAAATCCTGAATAAAAAAGTTTTTGTTTATTTTTAAACTCTGAAAAAGATCAGATAATTATAAAATTTTACGGTATTTTTCCAAAATTACTCAATAATAAATTTTTTGAGATTTTGTAGAACTATTTTTCGATCTATCATTGAATTAAAATACACATGTAAATGTACATACACAATCAATTTGGATGAAATTGAAATGGAAATCTATGTCGCGAGCGTTAATTATTTTGTGATGTCAACGAACACTCGTCGTCACTTTTGTAAAATCAGCGAATACTCGTTGTCACTTTCGAAATGCTCGTTGTAGTAGAGACTTTGTAATCGCAGATACAACTATAGTAACGCCGTTGAACAATACTGGTGCCAGACGCCTTCGAACAACACTCGTACTTATAGCACTTTCTCGATAATACTCGCTCGAATAGTAATCTGAATAGAGAAATAGTATAGTAAATAGTATCGAGAAAAGCGGTCCGTATAATAATAGAGGACAGGGTAGAAATAGTGATCAATTAGACGTCAAGATACTTCCTAATTATGGGGTTTCTTTATGATCACGTGATCTACTTAATTCAACAATGGGATCGCCTGTATTTGCTCACTGGCGATCTATGTTCAAAACTCCAGTGTCGGCAGCGACACTTTATTCCTATATAACAATTTTCCCTTTCTGTTTGACAAAAACCATTGAAAAATCGGAAATGAGTATAAGCCAGCTCTTTGAAGTTATTTTTATGTCCTCTCCTGGATTTAAACTGAATATATTTTCTAGTAAACATCGTCTTTTAAATGGACAAACAATTTTGATTATAAATTTGATTATCTTGCTATCAGCGAATCTGCAAGTGCCGAACTAGTAGTATTTTATTATTTTTACAGGAACACCTCTTGTAGTTTGCTTGTTAATAAAAAATTGAAAATGAGGCTAGATTATTATTTTTAAAGACATCAGTCGAAATCCTATATATGCGAGGGTCAGCTGAAAAGTTCATAGGCTGACAAAGATATAAATGTAAGTAGACACAACAGTTGGTAGACGGAAATACACGCAAGTGCACCATAATATTACAGCTGGTCGGTCAGCTGCTGTATTCTGGTACACATGTCTGGGGTGTCTACCTACATTTATATCTTGGTCATTTTATGACGATCCCCTTTACCTATCCCTCTCCAACGGAGTTGGGAAGTGATGGCCGGATTTTTGTTGAGTGCCCATACACTTTGAACTAGTGGCAGGATGTGTCACAAGGTTGGTGTGAGGCGCGCACAAGTGTATATATAAAGATAATATAAGAGAAAAATTGTCCAGTCGTCCGCGACTACTGTCATATTCACACTGATATCCATCAACATCACCTCTTTAGTGCAATGAGGGAGATGTTGATGGAGGGTTGGAATCTCCTGGGGTAGAAATCCCTCATTGGAAAAACCGTAAACCAACCGAAATCAGGAACAGCAAAAGTAAAACTGAACCTTCACTCTGACGCTAGTCAGAAGACCAAGAAATCCTGCATTTTTACTCTACTCCTGACACCGATTTGTATAGACAAGATTTTTTTAAAAATATACTTTCTTTGTTTTTATTCATAAGTACAGATGTAAGTAAGATGTAGAATAATATTCGAGCAAAATAGGTGATGATGAAACAAAGTGGAAAGCTATTCAGACTACGTGTTTCGCCTCTTTATAGTAGGTGCCTTCAGGAATGAGAGACAAACACGCATATAAGAAAAGCATGTTGGAATATTGGGAAATGTTAATTTTGTGATGCCAACGAATGCTTGTAGTAGAGACTTTGTAATCGCAGATACCACTATAGTAACGCCCTATAACAATCCCCGGTCAGAGGCCTTCGAATAACACTCGCCCTAAATAGGACTTGCTCAATAATACTCGCTCGAAAAGTAACCACCAAACAGTAATCCGTATAGTGATCCGAATAGAGAAATAGTATAAAGTAGAAATGCGATCAATTAGACAGAGGCTACCTCCCATATATGTGTTTCCTTTATGGGCATGTAATGTGGTAATTCAATAATGGGATCGCCCGTGTTTGCTCGCCAGCGATCTATGTTCAAACTCAAGTGTCGGCAGCGACACTTTATTCCTATATGAAGATCCTTACCAGATGTTAAAAAAGCTATTTTTATCTTCCTTGAAATGAACCCACTACGAATATAACTCTGTTTTTTTTTCTCTATGATTTCGTATACCGTATTGTGCTATAAATTGTTTTTTGCGATAATCGATGATATTGTATATGAGATCAGTCTGAGATTGACCGTAGAGAATTGTAAGATTAGTGCATAAGTAATTAAATTATGCTAACTTTTAAAGTCCATACAATGCAATCTTCCAATGTCATCTTGCACTCTTTCCAGACAAAGATATTGAAGAACATATCATCAATTCAGGATATTTAACCACTAACATTAATTCTATCAGTTACCAAAAAGAAGTGTTTTAATTAATTTCACCCTGTCATTTTTTTTAGAAACGCTATAATTCTAATTTAAATGTACAAGTGTCAATGGTTTGTATATTGTTGTAGCATACCTACGGACGATAATGGGTATGTCCCCATTCACATAAATAGTGTATGTTGGTCTGCAGTTGGTCAAACGCTATGCCTCCGGGCAGAGAGGATCCCCAGACGTGGCTATGTCAAAGGGTAGACTCCCATCTACCCGACCTCATTTTATACGGGGTCTACGGGGAAATTTTGGCGGAGCCTACGGGCTCGGATACCCCCACATTAAATTCGGCCTTGTGTCAAATCTGATCGCGTGAGACGGTTGGTAGATATCCTGCAGTTGGAGATTCATTGTGGAATTCACTTGACTCACTTTTAACAGTTGAGTATTACTTCTACGTGCTGCTGGCGAATCTTATATGTGTTGTTCTTGTTCTAAGTATTATCGTTCATTACCAACCTTCGTGTGATTATTCTATTCAGTAATCTTCCATAGGTTACAACATATATATATATATATATATATATATATATATATATATATATATATATAATCTTTTGTTTGTGTTTAATTTAGTCAGGAGGTACATAACCTGACAGCACCAAGATATTTTTGTTGTAAATTTCAAACAAATACATTTAAATTAAAATTATGACATTTCTTTAAAATGGTAGCATAGAATTAATCAAACTTTATCTGCTGTAACTGATAATATTAGCGATGCGTGCTTAACTATGACGAGCGATGATCGAAAGTACTAAAAAAAACATGAACGTTAAACAGTTTCTGTCTGAATTTGTCGTCATAGTAATAGTGAGGTCAATCGCTGGGCCCAGTAGTACAGAATCAGACTCGCTGAAAACAGGATAAGCAATAACTGAGCAGTACTAAAAAGAGAGAGAAAATAAGATATCCCTAGACATGAACAGCAAAACGAGAACAATCTATCTCCGTAGATTAAATGAAGAGGTTAGTTCGAAATTTCCTAAAATTACAAGTATTGGAGGACACCTGAAGAAGGCCGGAGAACACAACGGTCGAAAGGCTGTGATAATAACAAAAAAAAATGAACCTGAACGTAAATCATCTGAACAGTTTCCTTATAAATTTAATCTGAATGTACGCATACACAAACTGCAAAATATAATAAAAATTGAATAGACATCTTCTCAGCCGAATTCAATAAAATAATATATATATATATATATATATATATATATATAAAATATTCGATGGCGGCACTCTCGAGGATTTCCTTCTGAGTAAATTAATTTCTTCTTTGATGAGTGTGGCATTTTTTAAGATCAAAAACTGTTATTATGAGGTACCTTTTGTGTTCATAAATACGTTTTCTGAAATTTCTGCATGTTTCCACAATGTATTGTGAGGAAAGATTTCAGCAACTTATTTTATATATGTCTGCTTCTGAATTAGTATTGTGTTTTTTAGATCTAATAAAATTTTGCTTTTGTTTATAGATACTAGTTGCAAAAATAAAACCATTACATTTGCGTTTATATATATATATATATATATATATATATATATATATATATATAAAGGGTGTTTCATTAAGACGGATCAAATTTAGTAGAAAATAAATCGGTGTTATTGGTGAAAATTTATTTTTCTATATAATCACGATACTTGAGTCATGCCAATTATGTGTGAAAAATAATATCGCAATTTATATTTAAAATCGGTCCAAGTTATTTGAACACTTTATATATATATGATTCTATAATTTTCATAGCCACACACTATCGTCTCAATGTAATTTTGAAAATCATAGAAATGTGAAACCGGTAAAGTTACTGTAAATAAATATTCTTAAAGACTCGAGCTGCATTTTCAAATTGTTTTTCTTATATTTTTACCCGTGTGGGATATATATAAAAAAAACTTATTTTGTTTGAGTACTTTCGACCATCTCGATCATTATTAAGAAAATTAGATAAAAGTTATTATTAGACTAATTTTCTCTTCTTTTTTTTTTTTTCTTAAGGCTCCATTTCATATTTATACGCGTATCTATGATTCTGAAAATACTAAGCTCCTGATAATGACTAAAACAGTCAACACGAAAAAAAAAAACAAGAAAAAAAACATGGACTTTGAATAGTTTCTCATCAGATCTAATTCAGACGTGCTACAAAAAATAAAAAATATAAAATACTAAATGCGCACACGAAATATAGACAAGAATTCAATCGTATAAGTTTTATTCAGCTGTCAAAGTTTGTCTGTTTAATATTTTCTCTTCTTTTTTGTTGTTGTTGCATACCTGAATCAGATTTGAGAGAAATATATATATATATATATATATATATATATATATATATGCATGTGAGCGAGTGAGTGCATGTCTCTATCTCTCTCTCTTCTATATATATATATATATATATATAAAGTCCATATTGTTGGGATTATTTATATATATATATATATATATATATGGTGAGGAGAAATATCAAGAAAAACATCGGTTAAAATTACGCATAATTATTATAATTCGTTTATATATTTCCGCTTCTCTACTTCAATATATAATTCCGTCAATATGAATATCAGTTTAGTCTGATGAAGTCCTTATAAATGACGAAACTCGTTATATAATTATTTTACCCATTTTGTCATTGTATTGTCAAACATTGTTTTGATGCAGAGAAATATATATGTATATATATGTGTGTGTGTGTGTGTGTGTGTGTTTAGGCAGCAAGTATTCAATCAAACAAGTTTAATTAAAAAGATCTGACAAAATCGGTCTTTTTAATTTTTTTTATTGTATTTTTCCAATTTTCGAATGAGGTGTTGTGTACTGTGTTCTAAAAATATAAACAGATGATATACCTTGTCGATTATTTCTAGTCAAACTTCTTTATATATATATAATTTATTCGAAAATAAATAAATATGTTATAAATCACTACAAAAATAGCCATTTTGCTTCAACACTTCTGTTGTCTTATCAAGTGATGGTGTTGAATGTAGAATAAAGGGTTTTAAAAGGTTCAAATTGACCAAACACCCTGGATAGGGAAAACATTGTTACATAAGCTGAAATGATCAGTCAAAAAATACAAGTAGATGAGAATTCAAAAAACTTGGCAACGAACCTTGATTATTATAATTAATGCTTTAATGTTAGGGTTTGACTAAAATAGAAATCATTCTAATTAATATTAAATTTTACTATAAAATTGAAAATTAAAATTACCAATTTTGAATTTAATCTATTAAGAAACTGAGTAAATATATATATATATATATATATATATATATATATATATATATATTATATATATATATATAGAGAGAGAGAGACAGGTAAAAAAATCCGTGGGTAAGTAATCCAAGTCGATCCTATTAATATAAAATATTAAAACTGATCCACAAAAGAGAGTTCAATATAATTTTTATTATAGACCATATAAGTGAATTACAATTGATGAGATCCAAACAATTTACCTCATACAGATAACCATTTCGTACATGGGAAAGACACACACACACACACATTTATATATATACAGGAATCACTCGATTAATGCGCTGAAATTTTGGACACCAAAATTCGATTAGGGCATGCATAATACTCGATTAGTGCGGTAAAACATTCTTCAGTTTAATTGAAAATTTTTTTTTTTTTTATAGTTACCGATAATTTAGGAATTTTATAAAATTTAAAAATGGGTAACTATTTTGTTTGAGAATTTTGTTTATATTCGATTAATACGTTTTCGATCAGTGCGTATCTATTAATGTACACATTAGCCGCACTAAGCCATGGATTCCTGTATTGCGAAACATAAACAGAGATGGAAACACATGCGTTTATATATGAAAATATTCATGTAGGTGTAATAACATATATACGTATACCTTAGGACACCTGCAAAGAAAGAGGAAAACAAGCGACACGGAATGTGTGCTGAATTTCATTGATTTTCTTTTTTACTATTTAAAAGTGACGACCACGTGAAAAAAAAAACAAAAAAAAACGAGAAAATTCAACTACAAATGATAATCCCCAAAGAGAATTACAGACCGAATAAATCATTTTTCATTAAAGCAAGCATCCGTAACCTTTCAGAAAAATGGAATCCCTGTTCTTACAATCGCGTCATCTATATATTATCCATCCATTACCCCACCACACACACACACACACACGCGCGCGCGCAGATCATGCCTTCCCCGTCCCATAGAGTCAATTTCCTTTTTATCCCAGACTTGTAACGACGTAACATTTCTGCCCCCTGCTTGGCTTTGTGTCTGTGTGTATGTGCCGAGTCGAAATCAGGAAGAGGCAGCACTCACGTAACCCAATATTTTTAGTGAGATTAGCTGAGTGTGACGCAGGACCAAACATGACGAGGAGAAACAAAAAACGACTGTGTTACGCCAAACTTTCAAAATAGAGAATGCGTAGGGATGGCTGCCTGTCTAATCTGAAAATCAGCATTCAAAATCCTGCCCTTTACCTAGACTCGAATACCAACCTTACGTCACTCGAGCAAAAGAGGAACTCACCTGCTATACCCTAAGCTTAGTTTCGAATACGACACATGGACCAAAATATTTATCATTCTTAGTTAATTTAGTTTCAGGTTATAGCAGTGGGGCACCTGGTGAGGATCACTTTTGTGAAGAGTTTGTTAACCATTACGCCACGATAAGTGCTATAAGCTAATGGCTACATTTAGTCTGAGACAAGGACAAAGTAGTGGAGCTTTGAGTAAAGCTGAATTCACTCAACACGCAAATTTGTCTGCAAGACAAACATGATAACCACTGCTCAAAGAAAGAGTTGTTGTTTTAAGTGCCATGGGTGATACACGCTTAGACGATCATGTATCTTTCGATACATGACTGACGAGGCAGATTTTTTTCCTACAGTAAGTTGCCATTTCTTTCTGTGGTAGAAGAGTTGCCATGCAAGGCTATAGAAAGTTTGTCCTGCTATTTACCCATAGTTGGGGGGGGAGACGAAGATTCATACCTTTCCCAAGGGTATTAGCACGTAAGTAAATGTAATGGATTCGGCTGGAATTCGAACTCGGCTCTTCGATTCCTCAATCCGAGCCGCTATCCATTACTCCACCGTGCCTAAAGAGTACTCATCACAAAAGTCAGATACTTGATTGATTGATTTGCCTGTTTAACAGTATATCAAACTCCTTATTTAATGCCGAAATTTAATTTTATTGGGAGCTTGGAACTATTAAAAATATGTTATTCTGCTTTCACAGTTGAATACACGGTAGATGATACTCAGCTTTTGTGCATATCCATGTTTGTGTGAAGATAATTACTAGAGGCGGTGATGTGTGTTTCATGTTGTGGTTTTTTGAAGTTATATTTTTGAATAGAGTTTGATTTAAGAAATTGTAGAATACTATATAGATTAATGTGATGAAAGAGTTCTTTTTCATGTTGGTTAGTTGGTGATATTTTAGATGGATTTAGGTGAAGTCGCTACAATTTGTTAGTATGTGGGTATTATTGGTGACTTACATAAAAACAACATTGCTGGTATTTTTACTATAAAAATATATTTTTAAACTTTCAATGTGTTCTATTTTTGTTTGGGGGTTCACTATTTGCCCATAGATGGGACCCTAACAGGTGCTACCACCTGGGTTAGAGTGAACGTGGGAACAACACCAATTAAGAGGTGTTTTTATGCTCCTCAAAACCTCTAATCTCCCAATCAGAAGCCTTGCTGCCGGATGTAGTTTATCGTCATAACCAGGACTTCAGATACTCGATTTCACATATTCTTACGAGAGATCGTAATTGAACGTATGTGGGTTCAAATCTCTGTTCGTGGAGGCCAAAATCCTGTTTATATCATTCTTTGCTTTTTTTTCCTTTCTTTTGTTTCTTTCTATTTTTTCTTTAAATTTCTATACGCCAGTGAATGCTGAAGAGTTTCCTCACAAATGAAAAGGAGACTTGAATAACAGAGATGTCGTTCTACCGAGAAATACTTAGAATATCATGGACAGACCGTGAGCAAAGAGAAAATCTTAAGTAAAATAAGAACGACAAAGAAACTGATACTTACGACCAGAGAGAGAATGTCTTGGTATTTCAAAAAAATATAATGAGGAAAGATGACATAGAGAATTTAACACACGCAAGAGGCATTGACGGCAAGAGAAGCAGGAGGTAACAGCAAGCAATCTACTTAATGTGTTAGTGTAAATGGATGGCAGAACAAGAACATAGAGGCATGGTAAAAGTTCAAAAGTTACTTCGAGCAACAAAAGACAGGAAGATGTGGAGAGCCATGATCATTTACGTACTGGAGGGATTTGGCAGATAAAAGAAGAGGAGAATAGTAAGAACATTTTTCACATTCTTCATAAAAAAATGGAAGCATATTTTTTTAATTTTTTTCAATGGACCAAGAGGGAAAAATCACCCTACTGAATGCTGAAACCGCTTTTGGGCAGTACGAACTTTTCTTTTTCTTTTCCCAAATCTCCGAGCAGATTCAGCTGCTTTGAGGCCCTGTTTAAGGATACCGCCTCAAAATTACCAGAACCCCAATACTTGTACCCGACATTATAACATCTGAAACAAAAGGTACAGCCGAATAGTTTTGCTCCTGATATAGGTAAATATATTAATAATATACGTCGTAGAATTATAGTCTTTAAATGTGTAGACCAAATAAAAAGTGGGCTAAAAACCTCTAAAAAAAGCCTCTAAATAATATAGTTGGGTCACAGACAGACTTTAGATGTGTCCATAGAATAAACTTTGGAGAAAAACTTTAAAAAATGAAAATACTTTTGATACATCCTAATAATATATAATAAAAATATAGGGGAGTTATTGGTAGACTTTAGATGCGTACATGAAATAAGCTTTAGAGTAAAGGCCTGTTAAAAATGAAAACATTTTTTTTGTGGGGGGGTTGTTCCCCCTCCTTCTCCTTCTCCTCTTCGCTATTGATATACGTAAAATTATATAATCGAACAGAATTTCTTCTAAAAAAAGTGCTCGATTATTAACGAGAGCAATAAAGTTCAATCGATACTCACCGATTGAGTTTATAATAAATATTCGTATATATAATAAATAGAATAAAGTTCAACAATTATCACGTTGGTATCGATAAGTATTGAACTTTATTATTTCTGATTTAATATATAAGCCAGTATCCGTTATTTATAACTCACAAAACATGTCACACTAGTTTTAATAAAAGAAAGGTTGTCAAACAAAGTATTACTGATTGCTGAGAAATTAAGAGACAACATGAAGATGTTTAACAAGAAAGTGACCCTCAGAAATACACTTGTAAATTAATTGATACAAGCCGTTTTGCGGTACATTCAACTTTTCATTAGTCCCACTTAAGGGGAAATTTAATAAATGTTGCCAGAAGAGTAATATTTACTTCCAGCCGCAACTAGAATTCCTCTCGTATTTACGGAACTTAACAAGCTGCCCGAATCTATGGAAACCTAAAAGACAATACAAAATCGTATAATTATTTGCTTTGAATCCTGGATGCACAGATCATTGACCTAACTGGACATGATATTTATTGTTTGATAGTAGCCGGTTAAATTTGTCACATTAAAAAATGCTGTCATATGATGGGCAACACTCTGGTAATTGTAATGATAATATTAGCCATTTAGTCAATATGGAAACATTCGACATTCATTGACCGACCTGTTAGTGCTACGCTCAGTTGAATTTGATAAAAAAAAAAATCTTTCTCTCAAAACAATTTTTCAGGAAATTATGTTTCTTAAGTTCATTAACTGTTATCACTCGTTCCAGTATGGACGGGGGCTTTTTTCCAACTTTTTTCTCGAAGAAGTATGGAACATTAACATCTGGCTCATAGTATCAGTTTCTCTTCGTGTTCATTCGCTATCCATTTTAATTGTTGGTGTTGTTGAAAGTTATCAAGTAATGCGGTTTCTGTTAATTTGTACAATTTCTGATTGGGATTCTGTAACGCCAGCCCATAAGTTTCGGAGAAGGATCGTTCCCTAAAATCCAGCGGTTTCATTCCCAAGTAACAATTCATGGAAAAATCCTCAACTATCGTGAATGTATCAAGACCGGAAGCTTCAAAGATAGCATTTGGTTATATAATTCGACTCATTCTTCTGCATTCTGGGTGCACAGATTGCTCACCAAACTAGAAATGGTTCTTATTGCTTTAGAGTGTACGGTCTATTTATTGCAGTAAAAAACAATGCCCTATAACGGGAAAGATTATAGTAAAACATAATAAAGAGATCTGCCAAATTCACTTAAAGGTGGAAGAAGATTTTCATCTGTCTTATGCCAAATTCTATATCCTGTGAGAAGAGTTGGTTGTTTTATTTTGTTTAGAGGCATATCAACCTTTAATGCCGAAATCTAAATATTTTGAACACAATTTTATGGCTTCGACGACAAATAACATGTGTTATTGATCATTTTGCTATAAAAAAATGTATTGTTGTTAATTTTACTATAAAAATGTTATTGTTGTTAATTTTACTTTAAAATGTATTGTTGTTAATTTTACTATAAATATGTATCGTTGATATTTTTTATATTAACATTTCTGGTATTTTTTATACTTTCTTATTGTTTGGGAGTTAACAATTTGCCTGTAACTGAGACCCTATCAGGTGCTACCAGCTCGGGACACGGTGGACCTGAGAATAGCTTCAATAAGGTGGTTCCACGCTCCTGAAAGCCTCTAATCTCCCGATTTGCTACCGGATGTAGTTTATCGTCTTACTCAGGATTCCATGAGAGAAGAAAAATAATCCAGACTAAAATGGAAATAAAATAAAAAGATTAAAATAAAAAATATATCACCGACACAGATGAAATGATGTAGAGTTACAAGCCTTATTTATTTCTTTGAAAATTTTTCCTCAATATTTTTCGCGCTTTTTTTCTGAAGACATACGAGATTCGCTCCGAAAGTAATGTGTCTGATTTTATTATTTTGGATGTCGATGGTATGGCAGCAAAGGCTGAACCTTCCCGCCAAGAACCCATATTGTTCTTTGACTTGTTACATAGGGTCTAACAAAATTGAGTCTGGCATGAAAGTGTGTACAAAGGAGAGATTTGACACCGAATTTCTTTGTGCGGGAAAAATCCCAGCCGTTGATGTTCATTGACACTTGCTGGATGCTTACGGAGATCAAACAGTGGATGCGAGCACAGGCTATTTGTAATGTGTTTCAGCAGTTGCGGAAGTGATGTGTAGGACAAGGTATGTTCAGAGCGGTCTGGTGCAGCTGCCAATGCCAAAAATAAAACAGATTTAAAAAAAACAAAAAAAAAACAATGTTTGGCCAATCGTGATGACTATGTAGAAAGAAAGCTTTTTTTTTTTTGCTGAGGACTTGAAGACTACATCAGTTGTGGTTTCTATGGAAATATAGAGGAGTTATTTATTTTTATGTTGACAAGTTGCTTGCTTTATTCAGTGAAAAGAAATTCAAAGTTAGCCGCAACCGTAATTTGAATTTATTTTCAAGGCACTAACATCAGCTTCAATTGCTTTACTGTATTTTAAATCTATCTCGCTATCATAAGCTGCCGATATGAATCTATCTCTCAGTATCTATCTATCTCATTATATATCCACGCGCATTATCACCTCATTTTGGAGTATTGCTTAGCTAGGTAATCTGACAGCAAATAAATAAATAAAAAAATGAATTATCGCCTCGATGTATATAATACTTTCATTGTTATACACAAAGATTTGTCTTTAGTAAACCTTTTAAAAATAGTTAAATTATTATTTTATATATTTTTTTTATTATTTTATATTCAGGAACACATTTTTTCAATATTTACAACATTGATGTTCTATAGTGAGCACAATACTTCAATAAGTAAATATATAAATCATGATATTAGGAACGATGATATAAACTGTTCAACTGTCAAACTCTCCGCCTTAGCGGACAGGAACTCGGAGGCTTTGTCGAAGGCTTTACGTCCGGGGAGGGCATAGTTACGTCCGGGGGTTCAAAGGGAATATTTCCCCCGAACCCGTCTAGGTTCCTGGGTTCTGTTAAATATAACCGTCGAATAGATTTTCAACTGTCAAACTCTCCGCCTTAAGAGGAACTCAGGACGAGGCTTTGTCGAAGGGCAAAGTTACGTCCGGGGAGAATAGTTCCTCGTACGGGCTCGGAAAACCCTCGGCCTCGGCCTTGTGCCACATACATTCCTGGGGGGGGGGCTGTTAAATATAACCGTCGAATAGATTGTTCAACTGTCAAACTCTCCGCCTTAGCGGAGAGGAACTCGGACGAGGCTTTGTCGAAGGGCAAAGTTTCGTCCGGGGAGGTATACAGGTTCAAAGGGAATATTTCGGGCCGAGTCTACGGGATCGGAGAACCCACAATAAACCGGCCTTGTGCCATATACGACCCACGTTAGCGGGGAGGGGCGTTAAATATAATGATATTAGATCAGAAATAAAACATATACAGCGGGTTTCAAATCTAGCCACAGTAGTTAATATCACTTTTATGCTAATCCATTTGGAAAAGGCATGAAACCAAAATTTTTAGCGTTTTTCCCATCATTAACATTCCACCAATACTGTGGAGTTTTCAAACCCCCAATTTAAATTATCATAGATATATCATTTCGTTCTTAATTTTCGTGTTATATATTATTTTGTGTGTTCTTTCTGGTTTTTATAGGATAATTCAAAATGAGACGAACAAATGGTTTATTCTTTTTTTTTAAAATTAGAATTAAAAGTCAATATTAAAGAAAATGAATTTCAAAAATTAAAATATGTAAAAATAGGTTTCATTTTAATTTTCAGTATGATCACTTAAAACAATTTATGAATCAATCTGAATACTTAGAGATTTTTTTCACCTTCCAGGCAATGAACAATAAAGTTACTGTGATCTTTGCATACGTTTCTACAACAATTATTGCAGACAGTTTTAATTTACGGTCATGTGCTTGCAATTAACACCAATATTATGACTAAAACGAGAAACTCCTTGCATTTACTTAACAGAGGTATTCAGAATGTTATGAAACTAATCGTGAAATATCGACTTGCCAATTCTGTAGGGCATTGAAACACAATCATTGTACTAACGGAGGGTTTAATTACTTTTGAGTATTTTATATTTATCTCGCTACCATAAGTTGTCATTATGTATCTAGCTCCATCTGTTTTTATCTTTAATGTTACGTGAGGCTTACGGTTGTATCACGTTGAAATACCGGTTCTCATGCGATCACCAAAGTTAAGCAACGTCGACCTTGGTCAGTACTTAGATAAGCATTTGGGAATACGAGGTGCTTTAAGCGTGGACGTACGTAGGTGATGGAATGGATAGCGGCTCGGAATTTGAAATCGGAGAGACGAATTCCAGTCGAGTGTGTTATATTCACTTACACGTATCTACCTTTGGGAAAGATAGGAATTCACTTCTTCTTCCCTCCCCCCAAATATGGATTAATTAGTATCAGTAAAATCATTATTATCTCCCCGAAAATTTTTATAATCTCTAAATATTTTTTGGCTTTAAATAACCTGGAAATAATCGATAATCTGTAAAAAAAAAAAAAAAAAAAAAAAAAAAAGAAATGAAATCAAACACTCATTATTCGCCAACGAGCGTTTTCACTTCGTTTTGGATGAGTGGTTAGCTTGTTAAACCACAGGCTATTGTGTTGAGTTCAATCCTTATTGTAACCGTGTGCTAAACTATTTTGAACAAATATTGATATCCACGCACGCTATGCAGTATTTAGAATGTGAAAAAAAATGACACTTTTTTTATCCTTAATTTATTTTTTCGAAGTCCCTGGTGAAAGGCAGAATCTTACGAGAGGGTGATGAAAAGTTTTCGGCCTTACGCGCTTCACCAAATCTGACTAAACTGATTTTTTAGTGGATGGAGGAAGAGTTTCTTGATCGATCCGAAAACTTTTCAACGCCTCTTCATATCTTTGTCTCTCTCCCTGTCTCTGCCTCTCACTATATATATATATATATATAAAGAATTTAAGTCAATTTCTTATATTGCACAAATCCTCCCCTTATTTCTGTTTAGGTTACTTTGACCTCAACTATTCCCTGACATTTAAGACGCATGCCCTTAAAACTGTTTTGACAACACACTGCAAAACCAATCCGGTCTGAGACCCTTCCAAGTCCTTAGTTTAAGCAGTAACATGCCGGAGTGCATTTAGGCAAAACAAGTTAGTGCCCTAGGAATGGTATTATGTGATGTTATATAGTGTATCCCCCCCTGCTCTCATCACCCGATACCCCACGCCCCCATATTGCTGCATAAGTTGAAACATTGATGCTACGATGCACTAAAGCTGTGCAGTTGGTTGGTTACTCGTATTATAGAGATTGCACGCAGAAAGAATTAAAATTGACCTTGACTAACTGACACGAACGTCATTTCCACTCTCCCTGCTATCTCGCTTCTTGCTCTCCCTGTTATCTCGCTCCTTGCTCTCCCACACTTCGTGCTTTCACTTTCCTTTTCTCTAAGTTTCTATCTATCATCCCCTCCCACACTCTCTTTCATTTTTGTTAATAGCAATTTGTTACTTTTTCCTCTTTCTTCCAATTTTCTCTTTATCGTCCTTTGTTATGCCTTTTCCCTTTTTTTTCTTCTATTTTCCTACTTATCTTTGCCTCTCTTTTCTTGCCATTTTTGCTTTCTCCGTATTTTGTTACTCTTTTCTTCTTTCTAGTTATCTGGAAGCGTTTTCCTCTCTTCTTTTCTCATCAACTTTCCCTTTGTCGTCGTTCCAGCCTTTTCTCTTTTTATAATTTTCTCTTTCTCATTATTCGTAAACCTTTTCCTTTTCTCTTTATTTTCTCCTTGTTGTTATTTTTTAACAGTTTTCCGCTTTTCTTCTCATTTTCTCTTTTTCAATATTTGTTTCTCTTTTATTCTATTATTTTTCATCGTTGTTACTTTTTTTTATATATTTTTCACCTTTTTTCTATTTATATTTATTTTCAGATTTCTACCTATTTTGGTTTTCTTGTTATTTGTTACTCATTTTCTTTATTTTCTTCTTATTTTCCTTTTTCCCTATTTTTTTTTTTCTTATATCAATTTCTACGTGATAAAAAAACTATTTTTATAAAAAAAATCTATTATTTTACTGGTAGATTTCATTTCAGTTTCCTATTTAAAACAATTATAAAAATAGCATCGAAGTCACTCCTAAAAATATATCCAGATATTTATTCTATATTAAGTTAATTATAGTTAATAGCTGAAATATTTTAAAAAAAAATTATTTAAATACTGGGTATTTTCCTGGGGTTACACCGATATTTTATTTCAAAATACACAAGTATTTCTTTTACTAGGTAAGCAGATCTTACTCTCGCTTCATATTACAAGCGTGGGGTACCAATGTTGGACAAGATTTTATTTACACAATTATTTCGACGTAAGCGACTTGTTAAGTTGTATAATTCAGCAACGATTTAATGAGCATTGCAAAGCCTATGTGAGAAGACAGAAGGGATTGCATCAGTTTTTCAAGTTGAGGAGAGTTCGCCTGCCTTCAAAATGAACAACTGAAATCCTGGGGGCGGGTGAACACTGATCCCAGGTGCCAGTTGAAAATTCTTATATCCAAAAATAGATCCTGGCAATGTTGGCAAGCATGTACGAATCTGCGTGATCTGGATACTTTTGAATGAAGTTCACTTATTCGAAAATGAGAAAAATACATTAAAAATGAAAGAGAAAGACCTTCTCGGCAGAACTTAACGAAATCTGTTGAAATTAATTCTTACTTGCTATAAGAAAATAATCAAAAGAAATTTCAGACATACACATATAAACACATGCACACTCATGCACGCACAAACACACACAAATAGAAAAAAAAACAAGCTAACATCAATAACTAGCAGACAAATGAATTAGATCAAAATTAGTATAAAACTAACGATAAATTGAAAAAAGGGGCAGTCAATTGGTGAAACCTTTGGACAAGTGGACCGAACCATCACAAAAAGGTTAATCTCCGAAACTTTAGATTTGAGGTGCCGAATATAACATCAACCAGCTATGTGTCACATTTTATTTGTATTACTCTCACACACAATATATATATGTATATATATATATATAATGTAAGTATGTATGTATTAATAAATATAGATAATATCTTACATTAATTGCACAGCTCCGAGTTTCATGACGAAGCAATTTTCAAGTGCTGGAATTATATATATATATATATATATATATATATATATATATATATGACAACAATTCATTGATATCACAGAAATGGCGAGGAGTGTTTGTTGATATCACAAAAGTATACGAAAACAAAATTGAAGATGATGAGACAAAGTGGAAAATTTATAAACGATGCATTTTGCCGAGAGCGTTTGCTTTCTTTGGCTTCCCCAGGTTAGAATAAAAGAAAGAAAAAACTGTATGTGAGGAAAATGATCGCTGAAGTTGGGACCATAAATCAAATTAAATTAGATTACCATATCACCTCCAATATCCATAAGTGTGCGTGTGTGTAATAAGATAAAATGAATCTTGAAAAACTCTAACATTCATCCTATTTCTTGTTTTTCTGAGTAGTAGAGAGTCCAGTTACAGAGCTGGATAGAGAAAAATGGCTTCATGCCTTTCTCAATAGACTTGGCCGTATCTTAGCCGAATCGATAGTTCTGCTTTCTGTGCCGATAAACGTCGTGTTACACACAATTCTGTTTTTTACATGCAAAAGATTCCCCAGAAAGTTACATTGTGTAAACTTAAGACTGCATGTCTTTTTTGCCTAAACTTTTTTTTAACATAATAGTAAACACAAATATCTTGTTTTTAATTTATTTATTTTTTTGATTCACCCCAAGCAAGTCGGGAAGCCACTAGTACGCAAAGGGTTACAGAAGATTTGGAGCGAGAGCAGATAGGAGTGATAGAGGAAAGAATGAGGAGAAGGATAGTGGATAGATCAAGACAACTGGAGATGTCGATTGACATTACATTTGAATAGTTGGAGATTATAGCTGTCAGGGAAACAGGAACAGGGGAGGGATTTCCACAGGCGGGAGGTGCGAGAAACCTTAAGTTTTTTCAATAAAATATCTTTTTAAATTTTTAACATATATATGTACGTATATATATATATATATATATATTTATATTGATTTATATTTATATTATTTTATGTTTTCATTTCATTTTTGTTATTAAATATACCACACTTTAATAACAGAAGACCTGCCAGAAATGGTGAAATATTGTAAGAGCCAGGACGCAAATGTATTGTTTATGACATTGTGATCAAGGTTTTCTCTAAACATTTTCATCTTAGTGAATTGTTTTCACTTTTAACCAGAGTAGCATTTTTATGTCAAAATTGTAGTCAGCCTCATTAAGCTGAGCAACTAATACATTTAATGTACTGCTTTGTAATTTGTCCCTTTTGTGTTCATATAATCTTTTACATAGATTTTTAATCTTTTATTTATTTATTTCTTTGAGGTTGTTCCTATATATTTATCCTTCAATTATTAGCTTATTGTTTTGTTTAATATTGACTAAGTCTTTTACCCAATGAATCAAAAACTATATTGTCCTGTCAACTATCTCCATCACTACTACAAGTGAAAAGAACTTATCCAAACTCGACATAAAATTTGTTACAACTACATCTAGAACAATAATAAAAGACTTAGTCAATACTAAATAAAAGAAATAAGCTAAAACTTGAACGGGGAATTTACTCGATCACCTGTAGTAATTGCCCCACCAAATAATAGCTAAATCGACTATATTATACATATACATAAAATATCTGTAAAATTTACCCTTTTCTCTCTGGGTTTGTTTAATTCAGAACTGCAATTTGGCTTATCACATAGATACACCAGTTCCCGTTCGATCACCGAAGTTAAGCAAGTCGAGCCTAGTCAGTACCTAGATGAGTGATCGCTTCAGAATACTTCTCTCTCAATTTATCTCTCACCTTATATTCTCTCTCTCAAAACTTCAGGTACTGTAAGCTTGGACGTGCGGGTTCGTTATATTCACATACGTATAAATACCCTTGGGAGAGATACGAATATACATCTTTCCCCGCTATGGGTTAATTAGTCAGACTTTTATTATTAAATCATTATTATCTCCAAAAAAATTCTTACGATCTAAAAATATTTTATAACTTTAAGTAACATGCAAAAGGTTGATAAGCCGTAGAAAACGAATAAAAAAAACTGCAATTTAATCAACAATTTGCTTCCTGCAAGTCTCGTGTATTTCAGCTAGTATATACAAAAAAATTCTCTTGCGAAATATCCAACTACTCTGCTTTCAAATAGTGCCAGTGGTCGGTGTTCGAGCTCAAGTAAAAATCGTAATTTCGAATACTAATGTTCTAGGTAGGCCCTCCCCTGTTAAATTACTGGCGTAATATAATCTTTCTATCCTTATAATAAGCTAATTCTTAGTAAACATCTATTGTAAGATATCAATTTTCGGATCTCTTTGTTGCACGAAAGCTAGATTACTTGGACATGCGCAGATGGAACACGGATGAAAAAAAGCGTTCAGGAGAATGGCCTCCGAGTGTGACTGAAACCGATTAGCGTACAACATGCAAACATGTGGGTTCTTATTTAATTATACAATAAAGTTGGATGCATGCCATAAAAAAATTACAGCAACTTCAAAAAGCAGCAGAAACAAAAGACAATAATAGCAAGGAATAAGCTAAATAAGGTACGTAATGGCTGGAAAGATGATCCGACTTGACAGGTGACCGAAAATGCGTAAGAGCCATATCAGTTACATACGAACGAGAGAGCTGACGACTTATACCCAGCGATGATATGGCCACTTCTGGTGTAACCCTATCTAGTGGGATGTTTTTATATCTACATCTGCATCTAAGTAATGTTTCCATGTTGGCTGCAGCATTTTTGTTACGTTCTTTTTAAAATTTGATTGCATTTTTCTTTTTTGTCGTTGCCTTCTGTATAGTCACTATATATATATATATATATATATATATATATATATATATATATATATATATATATATATGTATGTGTGTGTGTGTGTGTGATATACTGTTAATGACTGGAAAGAGGGGAGAAAAGATAACAAGCGATTTATATTGAAGAAGAAGCCGATTATTGATAACGGTGATAGCCGGGATACAGTGAAAGAAATGATTTGTGAATGAGAGAGGAAAATGCGTCAAACCTGCTTGGCCTGCTCGGGCGAAAAGAGAAGAAAAAAAAAGAATTGTCGTATTTAATAGTGGCCAAGTGATATTAAAATTTTTATTATTGTTGTTATTATGCTGGTGCCTGAAGGCTGAGCAAAATGTCGGAAAAGATATAGCCTAGACATTGTTGTCGATTCTATAGCATGAAGCATTCATTTTGATGTCCATTCCAATATGGCCGAACAAACAGGCTGCTTTACAAATGCCAGTAAAAATATAAAACTGAAACAATGAATGAAAGATGCTTCACTGAGAGCTATTCCTAAAATAAATTGAAACAGAAACAAATTAATTAGTTATATATATATATATATATATATATATATATATGAAAGTGAACATTGAAGTCAACACTCAGAGGCGAAAGACTGTTTCATGCTAGACACAATCGTCAAGCTTGACGATTATGTCTACCATGAAACAGTCTGTCGCCACTGCGTGTTGACTTCAATGTCCACTTTTATATTTACATAGGCTCTATCCCTGATATTGAGCCCTTTATCCCATAAATATAGCACATCTTAAGACTATATTTCTTCATATACATACATATATTACTATAATCGTTATTTTACTGGAGACACGTATTTGAGTAGACGCCCTGTGTATTTTGTTTGTTTGTTTTTTAAACAGCGGAAATTACACCTACCCGTCTGACCATTCGGGACAATAAAGGTGATTGGGCTCTCTGGCAGGGTTCGAAGGAAAGCAAATCTTCCTTTACGTCTCTCGAATGCACACGCCGGTAGACATAAAAATCGAGCCGTCTACTCAAACAAGGGTATACACCAAAATAGCATTTAGACTGATAAAAAGTAATGTCAGATTGAAAAAAAAATATTAATGCCTTAGAAAGAATTATATATATATATATATATATATATATTGCTGTGATCAAGTAAATGGTTAAGTAATAACAAAAACCAGGTTTGCAGATATATCGTATATTAAACAGTAAGTACACCAGAAGAGTATTACACGACTAATGAGAGAGTATCGAATGAACTAGCGCTCAAACCATTCACTGTTCCTTCTCACCTACTAAACTTATAGTAGGCGGAAGAGTCTAACATAGACTCTTAAGAGGGAGGACACAACGTGTATATATATATATATAAATGGACTCGCACCAATCAATTATTACATTTTTCGATAGCTAAAACGTTTTGTTGAGGTTAACTTACTCTAATGAAAACCAAATTCAAGATTTTCTTGAAAAAAACATTCACCTTAAAACTGACTGAACAGAATTTTACTGAAAAGGTATCAAATAGTTGCCTGTTAAGTTGCAAGAAGTCATTGAAAACAATGAATGTATAACTGAATAAAATGCATTTGTTCTTTATTATTTTTTAAGAATAACGCTGATAAACATGGAAATTACTTATGATTCAAGCTTATAACTTGAATTACATAATTCTTATATGATAACTTATATATATATAACTTGAATTATGACTGGTTATATTATATATATATATATATATATATATATATATATATATATATATATATTTGTTGTAACCTAGGGAAGATTGCTGAGTAGAATAATCACATGAAGGTTGGTAATGAATGATAATACTTAGGACAAGAACAACACATATAAGATTCACGAGCGGCGCGTAGAAGTAGTAGTCAACTGCTAGAAGTGAGTCAAGTGAATTCCACAATGAATCTCCAACTGCAGGATATCTATCAACCGTCCCACGCGGTCAGATGTGGCACAAGGCCAAATTTAATGTGGGGCTCGGCCAAAAATTCCCCGTAGACCCCGTATAAAACGGGGCCGGGTAGCTGTTTCCCGAGACGAGACTCTGCCCTTCGACATAGCCTCATCTGGGGAGCCTCTCTGCCTAGAGGCAGAGAGTTTGACCAGCACAGCTGGAGACGAATTTCCAACTGTAGACCAACATATAGTATTTACTACTGTATTTATGTCAATGGGGACAAACCCATTATCGTCCATAGGTATGCTACAACAATATTGAAGGGAACGAGATATGTTCTATGATTCTGAACCTAAATTTACCTTTGGGTATTCCGAAATGAGTACACTGTCAATACATTATCGCTGCAATAAATTACTTTCTCTTTTAATTAAAATCACATTATTTATGTTGAAACTAGGCCTATTACGATGAATGACGAGTGCTCGGTTTTGTAGAAAGATCCTTTTCTGTTTATATAATCTTTCATTTAAATCTCGACATGTTTCACCGAAGTATTTTTATGTCCCAGGAAATAAATTGGTGAAACATATAGGATTATAAATAATAAGAGTATATGAATTTGAAAGTGATCTTTTACAAAGAATGTCTTAATTGTTCATTGTAATAGGTTTGACCATAATTTAAAGACTGCAGTTTTGATTAATCGAGAAAGTAATTTGTTAAAGTGAATATATATATATATATATATATATATATATATATATATATAAAGGCATTAAAACAAGAAATTTTATATTGTAGAAGCCATGATAGATTTAAAACAAAACACACCAGTCGACCGGTTTCGTCCCTCTCATCAGAACTGTTAACGGGGAACTCATTCATGTCATCCATGACAGACTTTTTCTTTTTCCTCATAATCTTAGTTCCCCGTTAACAGTTCTGATGAGACGGGACGAAACCGGTCGACTGGTGTGTGTTTTGTTTTAAATCTATCATGGCCTACAATATAAAATTTCTTTGTTTTAATGCCTTAATACGCTTTTTGTACCGTTTCAAACATATTTAAATATATATATATATATATATATATATATATATATATATATATATATATATAAAAAAGGCTCAAACACTACTATTCGATGGTTATAATTTATTACATTGGAATCGTAATTACGATCCAATTCATCAGACCTACAAATTCAAAGAGAAATTGGAAAATATAAATCCGGGTATAAAAAACAAAATTTTAGTGAGAGTGTATGTGGGGAGTGGAAAACAAGTGTGAGAGGGAAATTATTATATTCTTACTCTGTCCTGGACATTGAGTTCTACCTGGATTCTGTCCTCTTGAAATTATATATATATATATATATATATATATATATATATATATATAGACCACTAATATTATCTATCTATCTATCTATATATATATATATATATATATATATATATATATATATAGTATAAACCTGTCTTCGACAGGGACTTTCATTATTGGGAATTTTTGCCGTTCAACTGGAGCATTTTAAGTTTAAAGTCAGTTCACACGAAAATCAATATTAGTAACAACAATTAGGTGCAACTGAGGCACATCCCCAAATGGGGGGGGGGGAAACAATTTGAACGGGGGGTGGCCCTGAAAAGGGAACTGTATAATAATAAATAACATTCTTGTAATAATTTAAATTACTTGTTTTTAACAAAGTTTTTATGAAAGATATATATCCAAGAACAGATAGTAAACAATAAAAAGTTGCTGAGAGTTATAATGGACAGGAAGTAGTGGAGAGCCATTGTCGCCAACAATTTGGACTCAAAACCACCACTGAAGAATTATCTATCAAACAAAAAGATCATCGAAATCGGAAGAAAACTGTGGAAATGCATAAACAACATCCAATCACTCACACATACATACACACACACACTGATTTTGAGAATTTTATGTATATATATATATATATATATATATATACGAACATAGGAAGTATGTTATCTAGATTTTATGCATTAAAGCGCAGTACTTGGTTGGTGGCAAGCTGTCATCATTTTACAGCTCAAATAACTAGATGTAGGTTCTATGCTAGCAGTTTCTTCATTCGCTCTTTCCTCTTATGAAACTCTCTTCCGGATTCTTGTTTCCCAATCAACTTTGATCTTCAAAAACTTAAATGCAATGCAAATCGTTAACTTCAGTCTCATTAATTCCTGTTATTCTACCGTTCTCTCTCATTTATGGCGTTTTTTTTCCTCGTATTCACTCACAATCAATAACAGCTTTCGTCTTAGTGGTTTTATTGCCTTGCTTGTGGTAAAATGTTTTTGGAAAAAAGTGCTGAAATTATGTTAACCGATCCACTTCCTAAAAAATCAATATTCTGATGATTTGTTATTGTTTGGGAAGTGGTTCAGGCCGACCGATATATTTTCAGCAATCCCATCTCTCTCTCTCTCTCTATATATATATATATATATATATATATATATATATTGAGTTGTATGGATATGAGTTTGTGAACCTGGGTTTCACGCTTTTACGACCACCAAACAAACTATATATATATATATATATATATATATATATATATAAATATATATATATATATACTAAAATATATACTATATATATAATAATACATATATATAATATATGTGTGTGTGTGTGTGTGTGTGTGTGTGTGCTTATATTTATGTATATACTGTATTTGACGGAATATAAGGCGCCTTTTTTTCTTTTTTTTTTTACTAAAAATATCTTTGAAAATTCCTCTGCGTCTTATATACCATATGTAGGTTTAAAATTGGCGATAGTCGGTCGAAATTAGCAACCTGGCAACTCCTGTTAGCTTAGACTTTAGAGTAACTTTCATATACTTATTGTCATTATTTAAAACGCTATTATGCAGATTAAGTGTTATTATTGATAATATTCATTACATTAATTTCATCACGTTTAATATTAGTACTTTGTTTCACTAAAATTATATGCAATAAATTCAAATTATATATTTTTAAAATATATTTGTTTCATTAATATTTTTTTCGCAATATCTTCTGGTGCAGTGGTATAAATACAATCAGAATTTTTATCTCCTAATTATTCTATAAAGACGTTTACAAGATGCAGGTTGTACAGATCATATAAAGGATATAATAAAGTTTTTATAGGCTCGTGTTCTTTTTTCCTATTATTTTTCGTTTAATTGTAATCATGGCTTGTTTAACCAAAATAATACCTCATAAATATAGCCTAGGATGTACCATTTACTAATAATTTTACTAATTACTATTTTTTTTTATTGGGTGCGTCTTATATACCGTCAAATACGGTGCATACAAATCAACAATACCTATCAAAATAAGTACAAATTAATAGAATTTAATGTATTTTAAAGCCAGCAAAACCTTTGTAAAGAAAGTGCTCAGTAGACAACTAGAGCTGCAATAATTAACGAAATAATTTAAAATAAACAAATAAATAATCGATATGACGATAATTTAATTTTCTCTATTTTCCGAATTACATGATCACTGTTAAATCTGCTGAGTTTATTTTATAGGATTTTTTTTTTATAAAAAAAAATATTTTATAATAACGATAATATTTTTTCAAAATCGAACATTTTACCTGCTTCTGAATAGAGTCGTGTTCTTATTTCTTCGTTTGATTTAATTATGATACGTATATCAAAATTGAAATTTAGAGTCGAGAATTAACGTTTAGATTCTAGACAACAAATATGATATCTGGAAATAACTCAACAAATTTATTGGAACCTCAGACCCGAGTGAACGATTTATGATAAACTCTAGAGTCGGTCTTGAAATAAATTTTTTGAACATTATAGATTAATTGACTCTGACTCTCTCTCTCTCTATCTATATATATATATTTGGTTAAAAACAGACCACTTTAAGGTTCCATGGAACCTTGAAGTGGTCTGTTTTTATTCAAACATATCGGCTCTGAATTTTACATTGAGCTCTCCGGATATCATCCTCCTTGGGTCTACCCATGCGGATTACCTAGTTTTTTCATAAACTATATATATATATATATATATATATATATATATATATACTAGCTTAAAAGCTAGCTACTGCGGAGGGTTCTTAATTGGGCCTTCATCACAATAGGTAGAGAGGAGCAGATGCGATAGGCAACAATAAGCTACAGAAGAACTCAAAATTAATTGCTGCATTTCAGAATTCCATTAATATTTAAGATTACCTTTCAAAAGTTCAACAATAATTCTTCTGCCGCCACTTAATTTAAAGACAGTTTGATGTATGTAGGTCCTTACTTTCCGTACAAACAATTATTTTTATTTTATGGGCGACTTTCGCAGGATTTCGCACTTAATTTCGGTTATTCTGAAATTTATTTCCAGGTTATAAAAATTGTTATTGTACAAAAAAATTCGTCGCCAAAAAAATAATGTAAAAAAAAAAATCACCGAAAACAATGGCAGTAATGAAAACTTGGGAAACCCAAATTTCAGGATTGCGGGTCTGGATCCGAACCGGGATGGTTTTTATTTACTCATGGAGTCGGCCTGATTCCAAAATGGTATGTGTTGGGCTACGTCATCTAGGAGTAAAGTTGAAAATATGTGACACACTGACATTCGCGCACACAGACACACACACACACACACATATATATATATATATATATATATATATATATATATATATATATGCAAGTTTCATTGAATATGACAGACAAGGTGCTTTGATTAAGTTTTACATTATCTAAATACATACATGCAACAATCTATTTCTTGTTTAGAGTTAATATATTTCAACCTTGAAAATGGCTAAATGTATAGCCGAAAGCGCTCGGAAAAAAGAACATTCGGACAGTTTTTATATAATTTATCTACCGAGAAGAAAAATTATAAGATCACATGAGAAATTGTATAAAAAACTTAAAGCGCCTTGCCTGTCATATTCAATGAAACTTACATGAAAGAAGGATTGCTGCCAAAATACACAACATATATATGTGTGTGTGGTGTATCTATGCATGTATCGATATGAAGACTCACTTTCTCTATCTCTTTCTCTCTTCTCTCTCTCTCTGTCACACACGCACACACACACACTCACTCACTTGCAGAGACACAAGCGTATACGACTATTTTATTCATGCGTTTTTAACAAAAGTTCAAAGTCACAATATGTTTTTAAGAAAGTGTATGACGCTTCATGAAGAACATTAAAAAATATGTAATGTCTTCTGAAAAGCTATATTATAAATATTCATTGTTTAAAATTTATATGAATCTCAGTATTATCTTAGGGCACACAAAAGAAATTCACTTTCTTCCCCTCCCCAAATATTTTCCAGGTTTTATATTCAAAATTGGGTTATCTGACAGGATAAAAAGGAATAGACTACTAATATTTGTACGTAACCTAATTCCATAATACAATAATTCTTCAATATTATG
>CAHIKZ030004932.1:3152500-3165000 GCA_903632075.3 Acanthosepion pharaonis | reverse complement strand
ACCGTTTGAACACTTTCTTTCTTTTTGCCGAATGATTTTACTGGCTTCGTAA
Organism: Acanthosepion pharaonis; assembly: GCA_903632075.3. Taxonomy (NCBI): domain Eukaryota; kingdom Metazoa; phylum Mollusca; class Cephalopoda; order Sepiida; family Sepiidae; genus Acanthosepion; species Acanthosepion pharaonis. Next base: position 3,164,948 of record CAHIKZ030004932.1, on the reverse strand, counting down.
TAAATAAATAATTTCAAACCTGCCGTTCGCCATTTCTACGCTGTTCAAATGTTACATAATTATTCAAAGGGAAAAATAAATAAAAATTAAAAGTAACGAATAGGTGTTGATAAAAACATGGGCAGGGACGACATATTGATTCTGATATATGACATTTAGGGTATCAGTTTTGAATTTCGAGTGAAAGAAGAGGTTAACAAGTCTTCGGAGAGTCGAGGGAGAAAAGAGGGATTTTGATTCTACAACATGGATTTACTCAGCGTAATTATGTCTTCGGGTATGTTTGGGTACGTGCGTGCGTACACACATAGATACACACACGCGCACGCACGTACGTACGTAGACACTTATTTAAAACGAGTGATAAAAAAATGAGAGAAACGCATTTTAAATATTTATTCATTGAAAGAATCTTCAGTTTTCTTATCATCATCACATCTGTTTTTGACTTGAAGGCACATTGCAAATGAGTGTGATTTCTCATCTTGGTCATGGCCATGACTGCTCGTTTCAGAGAATGCGAACAAGCTCAGGCCCATTTGTGTTTCTTCAACACTCGCAGAGCTAACCTGTGGTTGATCCTGCTGAGTGGACGTTAGTTACAGTTTAACTATGTATCCCACCAGAAAGGTTTTGAATTCAGAGGTGTCCTTCTCCTATACTGGTTACCAATCACGGCGAGAGAGCCAACTTTATACTGATATTTAACCTATGGCTTGACGAGATGGATTCATAATTTTCCTAAGGGTAGTTTTCTGATACGCTTTTCAAATCATTATTTTCTTTGAGATTTTGCATTAAGAATTATATCCACGTCCTGGGTAAGACGATAAACTGCGTCCAACAGCAAGGCCTCTGATCAGGAGATTTTGAGAAGCGTGAAACCACCTCTTAATTGCTGGTGTTCCCAGGTCCACCCTGACCCGGGGTGGTAGCACCTGTTAGGGTCCTAGCTACGAGCAAATTGTTAACTCCCAAACTGGGATCAAAACACTATGAAAGTGTAAAAATAGATTTTAATACCATTAATAGAGTTTTGTAAAAAATTATTACCATTAATGAAGTTTTGAAGAAAAAATATTAGCAGCAATACATTTTTGTAAAAAATATTAGTAATAAAAAATCTTGTCGGCATTAAAAAACCCATCCAGGTTGATATGCCGTAAAACAAAATAAACCAAACTAATAATAATAATGTTATACTAAAGTTTCAGTGAAGGTGATTGGAAGATAAATGTTTGATTAGAAAACTCCAAAACAAAAATAAAAATAAAACAGCAAACAAAAGAAATGACATAGGTATGACTGCGTGAAGGACATCTGAATAGAGAAACTGAATCACTGTTCAGAGATGTTTAGTTCGATTCCCTAAGAGCAGGCTCTAGTGTCCAAAATGGGGTACAGCAGAATAATTATCGTCGCTTATATGGAGAAAGAAAGATGAAATCGTCTTTCATATCTAAGCGAATGAGGAGAATTAGTCCGTATGACTACAAAGTTAAACAAGATGAGTATGAATGGTGATCCATAAAGAAATGGACCAAAAAAAAAAAAAAAATAGTATATGTGCAAATCATAAGGCATTGTAGAGAAAGAAAAACTCTATCTAAGGCAAAAGATCAGATCTAGTTATGGTAAACAAGTAATTTTATATTACTGTTCACCCAAGGTTAATGAAAGGGCATAAGTGGAGTAAGTAAGAAGTGTATATTATGAAGATATGTAGGATAGATAATGGTTGACGTTAGACTTGAAGACGTCTGGGTAGACCTTCCTCCTTACCAATGGAATACGAAGGTGCCGAAAATCTGTCAGATCATAGATATCAATGTTCCAGCAGACCACAGAGAAAGAAAGCAGGAAAAAGATACCTGCCCACTGCCAGTAAACTGAAGAAGTTTTGAAATATGAAGTTGATGGTTGTGTCCATAATTGACAGAGCAATAGCTTAAAAAAAAATCATGTTTTAAAAGATTTAAACAATTGCAACGAACCAAACGCATTTCGATGGTTGAATTTTTCAAGTTAGGATTCTTTCTGCTTTACCAGTAGATATTTTATTAATTAGAAAATATGGCAAGAAAACTGTTTATGTGACATGTTTTTACGCGAAAGCAAAATAATCAGAAAAAAAATACAATCAGTATTGTTCAATAGTTTGATAGATCTCAAGACTTGGCCTTATGCCAATGCTGATTTCGTCCTGAAAATATGACATCAAAGTATTGAACGACTTTAAGTAGCATTTTATCTTTTCATTTACCAAAGCGCCTTGCGGCTTCAAATGTTCTCTTGAACTATCGCAATTCAAATATCAAATAAGTATTTCCGAAAATATTAACACACACAATTATATGAGCGAGTGCATATATATTTTGCTTGCCATTATTTCAACTTAATTTATACATACACACACACACACACATATATATATATATATATATATATATATATATATATATATAATTTTTATTACATATTTCTTTTGTACTGCTATACGCCTATATATCCGTGTGCTGTATGTGTATATAGGTATGTGTTGTATGCAGGCATAAAATGATTCGCTAATTGTCTTCCGCGAATCGATTATTTATTATTTGGCCTTCTCTCTTAATTTTATTTTATTTTTCCCTTTCTTTGTATTTTGAATGTTGACCCATCGGCGAAGAAGTCGTTGATTTAATTAAGAGGAAAGGTGGGAAATAAATGTTGATGTTTTTTTCTTCTTCTTCTTCTTTTTCCCCGACTAATTTGTTGGCGAGTTTTTCGGGCATGTTATTTTATGTGACAAAACCAAACGGATTCTTTTCATGATTAGAAATATCTAAAAATTTATCACACACAAATATATATATATATATATATATACACACACACACACACACACACACACACACACACAGACAGAGGGAGAGAGAGAGATAAATGCAAGTTTACTTACGCAGTTTTACATATCTAGACTTTCACATCTATATATACAGACATATGTGTACGCAAAAAACACACACTTTCATAGACGGATACATTAATACACCAAATTACACGCCTACAGACACAAGCACACACATATATACCTACACACAGATTGGGCACAAACAGAAAAACGTTCACATTTTCACACAAATACATACATACGTCCATACCATCGGCACACACACACACAAATGTACATCCACAAAAAGACATACTTGCCAACATGCTAAAACTTACACAGAACAAATTTAGCTGCATACATATTTTCTCATTCGTATACGCACATTTGGCCACCTACTGTAGTGCAATCATTAGTTCGTCTCTGTAGAACAGATAGTTCAATCCACACTGGAAAACCTTGAGACCTTGTCATAAACTAATTGAAAATTGGTAAAAAAACAAAAATAAAAACAATCGGTACATACTTTAATGTGATAGTTAACGAGGTTTTATTGCAGAACAAATCGGCAGTGAAGTGTAATCAGTTTTTCATTATCCCAAATTATATTAACATTAAATATATTATATCTTTGAATTACTCCTTGCCCGGGCTCCATATATAGGTTATTGGGATTTTATGGGATGCAGGAGAAAATGAACACCGGTCTTCCCAGGTTTATTATTTGATCCCAACTGGATGTTGCATATCTGCCAACCCAGCAACCATTAATATAAAGATTCATATAATTTAGCATTTTAACCATTTTGGATTATCTCTATTACCTATTCTCACATCTCAAAAACACAACTTTATTAAGACTGTTCACTGTATATTGAGAAAAAGCTCATGATTATTAAGACATCCCTTTTATTAAACACCTCAGAAGCCAGAATTTCTTTATTTAGTCAGAAAACAAAAGATGAAATAGGTAATGGGGAGTGGAATAGTTATTTCTAGTTGATACAAAAATATGACACAAGGCCAAAAACTGGGGAAAGGTTATCGCTAACTTAGATCGTTGCATTTGAACTCTGTTAAGTTTCAGGTTCACGCGAGACTTCAAGTGTAACTCGGTATATATGATCCCTTGCTAAAGGTGTCCAGAAAAAATAGTTGGCTCAAACTAACGCTCCAAGAAATACCTGGCTCTTTCTGTCAAGCTTCATCTTTACAAAGTTTAGATAAGACAAAAATGGAGTACTGCCGTTATATCTGGGTTGGAGCTACTCACTCCCTGATTTGATTTCCGTCCTGGGTAAGAGGATAAACTAAGTCCGCGTCCTGGGTAAGACGATAAACTACGTCTGCGTCCTGGCTAAGACGATAAACTACGTCCGCGTCCTGGCTAAGACGATAAACTACGTCCAACAGCAAAACCTCTGATCAGGAGGTTTTGAGGAGCGTGGAACCACCTCTTAATTGCTGGTGTTCCCAGATCCACTCTGACCCGGGGTGGTAGCACCTTTCAGGGTCCCAGATATAGGCAAACAGTTAACCCACAAACTGGGGTCAAAACACTATAAAAGTGTAAAAATAGGATTTAATACCAGAAATAATTCTTAAAAAAGTTATTATCAGCTATACATTTTTGAAGGAAAAACATTACCAGAAATAGATTTTTAAAAAAATATTTCCAGCAATACATTTTTGTAAAAAAAATTTCCCAGCAGTCAATTTTTGAAGGGAAAAAATATTACCAACAATAGACATCTTGTCGGCATTAAATAACCCATTGAGGTTGATATACCGTAAAACAAAATAAACCAAACAAAACCTTGACTTGATTTCCAAATCGATTATACATTCTTCTCCAATCTGCATCCCACAGATCAAACGTCGCAAGCTTATCGCTACTCTCTCTTCTTTACTATGGTAAATTTTCGGATGAGCTCCATTCTTTAGTTCCGCCAGTTCAGACATTTACTGCGAGGATATGCTACTTTCACGAGGTCGAATCAGCTTCATTTCCCCCGTATTCCAACTATAAAAACGAAATTCCACTCCGATAGCTTTTTTTCCTCCAAAACTGTCATATTGTGGAACAGACACCTGTATGGGTGCTTCACTGCAATCATAACTTCTTCGAAAGTCAAAATTTATCTATCCCCTTTATACTCAAAATCTTCACTTCTTACCACCTTCTCTTTCATTCATATCACACCCCTCATTCATCATAATCATTTTAACAGTAACCCTATACACTGCAATCTTAACTTCTTCAAATCAAAGGTCAATCGTTATCTATCCTTCTTATCTTCATAATCTTCACTTCACCTCCTATTTCATTCATATCACACACCTCATTCATCATAACCACCATTTTAGCAATAACACTCTACTTCGAGTTGCTCTCGTGCCTTGAAATTGGTGAACTTTAGTATAAAAAATTTACTGACCAAACTATTTTTGATTGTTCCTTGCAACATGGCATCACATCAATTCTGAAATCTTTCATTCTACAATAACATAAAATCACATTCTATCAATGAAATTTAACTAAAACTATATTTACACTTTCCCGAGTCCGACTGAAGGGTTACGCTTGTCTGTGAGTGATATTTCATTTATTGATTCTAAATCAATAAATAACGATTTATTATTCTTTTCTCTATCATATATATATACGTGTGTGTGTGTGTGTGTATCCCTTGATTAATGCGCTAAAATTTGTATGTACCAAATATTCGATTAGTCCATACATAATACTCAATGCGGTAAAACGTTCTTCAGTTAAATGGAAAACAGTAAAGGAAAATTGATTTTTTATAATTACGCTGTATGAACACGCTAGTCGCACTAATAGAGGGATTCCTGTATATCGTTTTATATAACAAGTAATAAAAGGATACTACAAAAACACAGTCCCAATGTAAAACATAAAAGATATAGAGATCAATACGTAAAAATACAATATGTAAAAAAAATACTTATACTTAACTGTCTTGCATTTTCATACGCAGTTTATTTATAGGCATTCACACAATTGTCAAGTGGCCGAAAAGAACTCAATTCTAATATCTTTTAAACTCTTTTAAAACTTAAAGTACCTTACCTATATATATATATATATATATATATATATATATATATGATTTAAGAATATATAATTTTGTATAATTTTATATATCAACAGTATTTAGAAAAAATATGACAAACTGGAAGGTTTTTTTTGTAACGCGATTCCTCCGAAACTACCTGTGTCACTCGTTTTGTGCGCATATGTAAACTTGGTAATGTGAACAAAGCCCAGTTCGATGAAATTCTAACGCATGAAACGCGTCACAAAAAAAAAACTTTCCAGTTTGTCATTATATATATATATATATATATATATATATATATATATATATACATACATACATACATACTCAATATGTAAAAAATTTCATTTAGAAAACCAACCTAGAATAGAGATGAATTCCAATCCCAAGGTGTCTTCATGTTTGACGCGAAGAAGCGATACTCAGACGGTTCAGCGTATCATCTGAGAATCGCTTCATAGCGTGAAACTTGAAGTAACAGTGAAGTTTAGGGTCACTGACATTTTAAGATTATATAGCTACATAAGGAAAACTTATCTTAGCTGACGTGATTAGCCCTCTGATGGACTTTATCAAGCCAAATCTAAGAGGTTTATTTTGCAACAAGTATTTATAAACAAAAAAATATCGTTAGTTTTTCCAAATTTTTTAAATTCAAGAACGCTCATAAATATTCATCAGCTTAAATGAAAAAAATAGGTAAATTATGGAGGATGGTAAGTAACGTAATTTAATGTCTAATAAATAAACGTTAAAAAGTTTAAAATAATGTAATTATATATGTGTGTGTGTAAATTCTCTCTCTCTCTCTCTCTATATATATATATATATATATATATATACGTGAATGCCAAAATGAAAAAAAACTTAGTAGTAACGCGTTTCGTTCCGAGAAGAAATTCTTCAGGTAAGTAACGGTTTTGATGGAATCATATTTATCCATAAAAAGTGTGAAGTGAGAAATACAACAAAAGCCGATTATAATTTTCATCGAAACGTTAGCGATATAGGAACGTTCAACCTTTAAATTTACATTGTGATGTCCGTTGGATGTAAATGTTATTGTTAAACCTAACCAGTTTCATTCAACTTTCTGTTGTTGCTTTTTCTATTTTCATCGCTATTGTTTTTTAATTCTCTAATATCGTATCAGTTGTAATTTTGCGAGAGAAGGCAATATAAGTAAAACAATAATAGTATTTAATCTGTAGAAATCTAAAAATTAAACGAAAAGAAATGTCCCCATGAAATACAGTGTGGTTCCCTAAAATCTGGACACAGGAAATCTCATGAACCATATTTTTTTTTTTACGTTCACAGATTAAATATGGTTTTGTCGAAAGAAGAAAGAATTGACTTCTTTTTCTAGGGTATGGTAAAGATGGAGGTGTGCTCAATAAAAATCACAAATGCCACACACTTGATTGAATGCAGAAAGAGTGAATGTACTAAATATATGAAAATCATATTGAAGATGTTATTTGTTAATATTCCAATTCAATAAAATGTTAAAAATTTAATTTCTTGAAAATATACATTTTTGCCTATGCGTCTAACACTTCAGGGACACCCTGTACATTGGTTAGATATTTAGAAATTTAAATAAAAATTTATATTGAATATCAAAGTGATCTTTCAAAAACAAAAATGCATTATTCGTATATCGTAATAGATCTGACCAAACTTTCAACTTAAAGAATGCGTTTCTGATGAAAATGAAAAAGTAATTTATTAAAGAGAAAATGTATTGAAAAGGCATTAATGTTGGTCGGAATCTTCTACAATAAATTTACGCCCAGGAGCATACATCATATATATATATATATATATATATATATATATATATATATATATATATATATAATCACCATACCTTTTTTTTTTTTTTCTTAATTCGCCTACAATCAATATTAACTTATTTTGTCTACCTTTTCTTTTCAATTTCATTATTACATTTCTTTTTAATAAAATAATTATGATAATTAATTTAGCTGCTTCCGCGTCTTTTCACACTGCAAGGTCATTTCACATGTGGATGTCTACAAAAATACGTTCTTTTTTTGTTTTTTAATGTTTAACACATATGGTTTAGGAATGGTAAACCTGGAGGGTGCACATCTTCCAGCGCCGTGATGAACAAACAAGAAGGAAAAAATAGTTTCTATTCTAACTAAAGCACGACTGTCTTATCTTCGACATTATTAAATATAAAAGATTATTGAATAATGTACAAATTTTCAGAGACCAGCTGAGTCAGCAAGCAATATTTCTTCGTCTAAAAGGAATGTTCTTGAGAAGAGAGGAAAAAAAATGTTCAGCGGTTAAGAGAGTGATATATATCAAGCATATCGAAACAGGCGCGAAATTTGCCGTGATCTTGCCAGCCTTTTCATTAAAACATCTACTGTGTGACACCAACATTCAAAGACGCACTGGAATCGCGAAAGATGTCTTCCAAAATATAAGCAAAGTATTAAAAAACAGGAAAATTTCGTGAGAAACAAAGAAAAGACTACTGAATTTCTCTGTAATATCAGTCCTTCGGTCGTCAAGTATAAACAGAGATTCAAACTATTTGAAACAGTGATACGAATACAAATGAAGGTGACAGACATAGTGTACAATTGACCGATAAAAATTGAACGAAACCGTTGATAAACTTCAAATTTTGGCGAAAAATTTTGGTGAATGCTGGAATATGGATGAATGCAAATTATAGTTTCAAACGTGCGATCCTACTAAAAAAAACAAAAATAAAATAAAAAAAAATAGTGCGAGCAATTGTATTAAAATACAGTGTGCCCAATAAAAAAGCGGTAAATTTATTATCACTGTTTTATCTTTCAGGAATAACTGACCTTGAATAGCCTTGAATAAATTTCTTGAATATTCATGACCTTGAATAATGAGTCGACTCTCGCGTAATTACTTAACTCTGATTGATTCTTTTATGATTGATTAATTGCTGTTTGATCTTATGACCCGTCATTTAAAGGTCATTTGCAGACATCTTTCGTCATTCGTTATGCCCTCCTCGTATGGCTAAACACAACTCACTGATTTTGAACGTCAAGTTATCGTACATTTCAAAGAAGAACATTCGATGTGGGTATTGACAAAATGTGGAAAATTTATTCCTGAATTTTTCAGTCACATCAGTCGTCACCAGTTTTCAACGATTGTCACACGTCTTTTTGAATTTACCGCCTTTTTTGATGGACAAACCGGAGACGATGTCGTGGTTGTGACCCAACAAGATAGAATGGATTAATTGCTGTGTATCTCATAGTCTGAACTCAAGGAAAGATAACGCGTTTTTTCAAAGCTCAATAAAATTCACGGATTTTAAGTTTAACAAAAAAAAAAAAAAAAAAATGATTTTGTTTTGCTTTACGGCACATCAACCTCAATAAGTTATTTAATGCCGACATTTTTTTTTTTTTCTTTTATTGCTGGTAATATATTTTTTTCCCAAATCGTATTGCTGGTAATATTTTTTCAAGAAATGTACAGCTGGTAATATTTTTTTTTCAAAATTGTATTGCTGGTAATAATGTATTTCTGGTAATAATTTTTTTATAAAACGTATTTCTAGTATCAAAACCTATTTTTACACTTTCATAGTACTTTGATCCCAGTTTAGGGGTTAACTATTTGCCCATAGCTGGGATCCAAACAGGTGCTACCACCCCGGGTCAGGGTTGGATCCAGGAACACCAGCAATTAAGAGGTGGTTCCACGCTCGTCAAAACCTCCTGATCAAAGGCCTTGCTGTTGGACGTGGTTTATCGTCTTACCTAAGACGCGGATGTAGTTTATCGTCATATCCAGGACGGGAAAAAAACTGATTAAAAATAATATAATAATTTATTTCGCAATTAGTATCTCTTATTTCATTTATTATATATATATTTTTAATCATTGTATTCATTTGAAATTAAATATGTATTGTTTATTATTATTTCTTTCAACTTTTTTTCACAGTTATCGAGTTTTCATGTATTTATTTGTTTTTGTCTATATTTCTGAGATGAGGTATTATATACATTATTTACATTATTCAGACTTTTGTCTTCATCTTTGTCGCCATATTTATTACAACGTTTCGACCGTTGTACGCTCCGGCCTTCTTCGGGTGGTTAGAATGTCGAACTGAACCCTTTATTTCGCTCACTGGGGTAGACTGTTCTAGTTCCACGTGCCATGTTTGATGGCTGTCAGTTATCAGTTATCTTCTGTTAATTTCCCTCTGAAATTATTTGTTTTTGTACAATTAACCTGAAGATCGTTTGTTTTTTTTTTTTTTGTTTTTTTGCTTACCTAAGGTTATATTTACCAACTTTGTATTTTCTACTCTCATTCATTGATACTGTAGGTGGTAGTACCGTCAAAAAGTTATCTTATTGTATAACGACTTCATAAACTCCGAATATTTTAGGCTTAAATCCCTACTTATATTTTCATTTTTTCTATCTTTTTCTAAAATTAACAAACTTTTCGATATTTGTGTTTGTTTATTTATGTACGACTATTTCGTCATTTGTCTTCCTTTCTAGTGTTTTTATTTACCTAATATTTTATATATTTAAAAGAAACCGTTCTTTTTGAGCTTCTAAAACATGTAGTGTATATAATGTTTATATACAAACATTATATATGTTCCAAAGGTTTTCATACACTACTCTTTTGAACAGGAGTAGAGTTATGTCCCTTGTTTCCTGTTTAAGATTGGGTTCCCGCTTCCTTCTAAAGTCTACTTTCACTTCTATAATTCTAACGTCTCCGAATGAGTTCTGAAATTTTATATACTAACTAGCAGCATGACCCGGCGTTGCCCGTGCTTGATTCAAAAATCGTACGACTCATACAGCAATCGCTATCACTTGACAAAATATTTTTGCCCTTCCTTGCCTTTAAAGGAGTTCCCTTTGCCGTGGTGATGTTGCTACATGCCTTACTTCTTGCCTATCTCACACTGCGAATTTCTTTTAAGCTCTATAATAAACATTAAATCTGTTACGAAAAAAGAACTAAACAAAATGAACACAAAACGATCAGCTTTAAAAAAGGACTCGTAACTGGAAAAACCGAATGAAAAAAGAATGTTAACAACAAATACTTTTTCACACCTCACCCAGTTCTGCGGAATCAGAATCAACGTTGAGTTTAAGCAAGTTTAAGCTAGTTAACATTCGTGTCAGTCATCTGTTGGCTCTCACGCGGGCCAATATAATCTTCCTGCCTATTCGTGGCAGCTAGCTATAGGCTCTCACTCTAGCCAGTAGAAAATGGCTGCAAACTACATGAAAACTGCAGTAGAAGCATGAAAAAATCGATTATTTCCACTATCAGTGGGAGTTGGGAAATGCAAAGTCGGTCTTGGCCTTCCCGCTTTGGAGCATGTGAACGTAAATTTTGGTGCAAATCCGCCGAAAATTGTGGCCGTGCATTCGTTACACACACACACACACACACACACACACACACACACTGCCTTTTTATAGATAGAGATTAAATCTTGACCTCTTCAAGTCTAGAGTTAGGGGTTACCTTTCCTGCATAGCCCTAAGAACTTCACTTCTTATCTTTTCTTACGCTCATACAAAATCGCACAGTAACCTCTACCTTGAGTGGATCTTGGGCCTTGTATTGGGTGAACATTAGTAAAAATAAAATACAAAAACAAAAGAGATGCCTACTAATACCATATATTTTGGTTTGGTTTTGATTCGTTTTACGACATATCAACCTCAGGGGGTTATTTAATGCCGACAAGATTTTTTATTGCTGGTAATATGTTTTTTTTTTTAGAAATGTATTACTGGTAATAATTATTTTCTTCAAAATTCATTACTGGTAATAATTTTTTACAAAAATGTATTCATGGTATTAAAACCCATTTTTATACTTTCATAGTGCTTTGACCCCAGTTTTGGGGTTAACTATTTGCTCATATGTGGGACCCTAACACGTGCTACCACCCCGGGTCAGGGTGGACCAGGGAGCATCAGCAATTAAGAGGTGGTTCCACGTTCCTCAAAACCTCCTGATCATAGGCCTTGTTGTTGCATGTAGTTTAGCGTCTTATCCAGGACGTACTAATATCATATGGTAGCCATTTTTTGAAACTGAAGAAATGTTACTAGGTGTCGTTGTATATGGAAACATTCTGTATGTGTAATTATTACATATGCGTATGTGTTTATTCTAGTACACATGGTACATTAACGAAAGGCTAAAAAATGAATAATGAAAAAAGACAGAATCTTGATCAGTTTAATCTTGCTTTGATTTGTCTAACATATACCATTTGCTCTCTAGTTATTTCTTGGACTGGTCAAGATAATGTCTTTTTTCATTATTCATTTGGGAAATTTAACGTGACTAAGATTACAATGAAAAATATTTCAAAAGGCGAGCTTCATGATAAATTATTATATTTGCATATGCATTTATTCTCATGATTGTAAGTACAAGTGACTCTTTTGTTTCC
>CAHIKZ030004932.1:3137500-3145000 GCA_903632075.3 Acanthosepion pharaonis | reverse complement strand
TAAGGTTAGCCAAAGGTACCATAAAAATATAGGCCTACCAGGTAGGTTATGGTCACCGAAAATGCATAAATTTTACACCACCCAGAACAAAAATTACCTGTGTATAATGCAACTGGTCACCAAAAATGCATGATTGTTAATGCTTTAATTAAAAAATAATACCTGTTTATAGTACGATGTCCTATCTTTGCGTAAAAAACGGATCATAAAAACTCGCACTATACTCAAGTATATAAAATATACAAGAATGATAATTGTTCATCTAAAAAATTCGGCAGAAATATTGTTATTTGATAAACTATCAAATTCTTTCTCGTTGTGACGAAACAAATTTCTGGAGAATTCTCAAATCTTCAATCACATATCTAAGGATCTGATAATGTGCTTGGTTTCGAAGCACATCGATTTTTATACAGAGATACAAGATATCGACCACATTCAGCTTTCTACTACTCTTGTTTTTTATTTTTATCGCTGTTAAAATGTATCCCACATTGTAATGGCAGCAGTTTTGTAGGAAAGGATATATGTTGTATGATCCTGGATCTAAAAGATGTAGTTTAAATTAAAAGAAAGTGTTGTCGGAGTTAGCTCCTCCTTAATTCCCTAATAGTTCACTAGGGGTCGTTCTCACTACACTATAAATACTGGGCAACTTCTTGCCTCGTTCTCTTCTTTACTTTGCATTTTAGCGGACAGATTTGAAAATGTGATCTCTCGTAGAGATCCGCGTCTTCCCATTTGTGGAAGACGCCGTGAACATTAAACACACATACACGTACATACGAACATTCACCAAAATACAAACTCTTTACGTTTACACACAAATGTTAATGTCTTTGTCAGTTGTAAATTTGTTGTTTAATACATATATTTGTTGACATATGTACATCGGTCTTGTTTGTTTTTCTTTACATCTTCGGTTGGATTCAACTTGAGTCCGGCAGTGTTTTTGTAGTTGGATCTTCTAGCAGGAATAAAAGTGTCCCTAATTCAACAGCACTCAAACCCACACGATCCTCTACAGAGTAATTCATTAAGACGAAAATATATTGAAAGCATACAAATTTCAGAGTCTTCCACGGTAAGACTGCATTTCCCCGGTGGATGCTTGCAGACACAAGTATAAAGCCGACCAATGTTTACTGAAAGACTCAAATCTAAAAAAAAAAAAAAGTGATTAGAAAAGGTTTCGGTATTAACCCAATAAGAGTTGATATGTCGTAAAATCTACCAAACCAACGCAAATGGTAAGGCAACTAGTTAATACTTTCGCTTGCGGACAATTCCAAGTGGTTAGAAGAAAAATATTTAGATAATAAATGAATAATTAAGTGTTTATGTTATGTGTATTATTATATGAATCAGCATTCTACTATGAATATTTAAATTTAATTCTAGCAAGTCAAATTAATATTGAATAAAACAACAGAAAAGAAGAAAGAAAATATGAAACCGTCAAGCATTAAATTCAATAAAATATAAGAAAAACTGTATATGAAAATCAGGACTAGAATCAAAAAACAAGAGAAAAACAAAGTACAAAAAATATGTGGACAGATAAAAACAAAAAAAGAAAAGAGATGTGAGAATGATTGAAGAATGTATGACAAAAAAAGAAAGGGAGTCGTCAATGTAAAGTTTAAGAATGATAAAGTAAAATAATAGAATTTAAATAAAAAAAAAAAAGAGAATTAAAGAACAAAACAAAGTAAAAATCAAAAATAACTAAAATAGTCTTTCTTCAATCGCCACAGCAAGTTTCGACAGATGCGCATGCGTGCCAATGTCGTCCGGATGAAAACGCAGTTGTCTGTGTTCAACGGCGAGTCCATTCGTCCACCATTTCCCGTGACACGAAGTCTGTACTTTGATGGAAGAGGTTTTGAGAAAAAAAAAATGAAAAAAAAAAAAATGTCAGGCTAAGAGAACGAATCATTGTAAGCCTCGAATAAAATTTGACGTAAACAAAAAGCATAAAATTATCTCCCTTCCTCGTTAAAAAAATGTATGTTGACCTGACGACTGTCTAAAAAAATTCATAGAATTTTTAGAGAATATCACGCTTTAGATATTTAAAAATTTGTCATATTTTGCAAAAATAAAATAATTTTTTTTTAAAATTTCGATTTAGTAGGGGTCCTTTTAAAAAATATCTGATTTTTGTTTTACTTTTTAAATCTTGCGTTGTTTTTTATACCTTAATTTTGAAATTTTCAAAAATTTAAATTTTTTTAAACCACACTTTTGCTACAATTTTCTTTTGTTCCATTCATTTTAAATTTTCACTTTTATTCAATTATGTTTTTTGTCTTCATTTTTGTCTTTGGATTTTCTGTCAATTTCAAGCATTTTTCTATTTCTTATAAACTCTTCACACAATCTTTAAATGCAAAAAAAAAAAAAAATCTCCAAAATAGTCCACACGCTAAAATGAAATATGTTCTCGTTGGTACTTCTCTGAGAAAGAAAAAGTATTTTATTACTTTTCGTTCAAAGTCGGCAATTTAAAAAAAACCTAAAAGACCAATACGTTTATTTATTGTTAACACATTTCGTTTAACCTCTCGCAGAAAATAACAGCTTTTCCCCTATTTTAAAAAATAATACCTTTCTGTTCAGGTATCTGTAAAATTACTTTGTTTTTTTTTGTTTTTTTATAATTTATTATTATTACTAGTACTACTATGACTACCAGTAGTAGTAATTTTTATTTATTTATTCATTCATTGATTTATTATTATTGTTATTATAATCATTCGAACGGTTTTTGCTTTTGATCTTGAATTATTGGTATTCTCCAAGTCATACGGCTTCAAATAGAGAGCCGCTATTGCAGAATATTTACAGTGCCAAGTAACGCAGACATTTGAGGCAATAAGATATGAGGCATTATTCTGTTTTTTTTTTTTTTTTGTTTTTTTTTTTTTAATGTAGGAATTTAAATTCAGAGGTATTGACACCTGACGCCCCAGGGATAACTGAAACAGTAGTGACCGGAATGTGCCACCTTATGGTAATTGCAATTTGGAAGTCGGTGTACAGGCTGTCACAAAAAACTGACATTACTTAAAATGTGAATAACTGAGTAACTACATTACCCAGGCAAGGCTCCATTTTGAACAATAAAAGATTTATTTATCAAAATTCAAACAAGATATTCAAATGGATGGAGATTTCATAACCGATTTCGCAAATATTCAATATGCTCGCCCACCTGTGACACGACATACGTTAAATCGGTAGCCCAGCTCCTGCCAAACACGCTGTAGCATGTCTTGCGTAGCATTCTCCAGCACCTCAGTGATTCTCTGTTTAAGTTCCTCTAGGCTTGTAGGAAGAAGGGAGATACATGTACTTTCAAATAGCTCCCACCTCCTCCAAGAAAAAAATCACAAGATGTCAAGTCAGGTCAACGTGGAGGCCATTTCAACAGCACATTGTCTTTATCACTGGCACGCCCGATTCATCTTCCTGGTAGATTCTCATTGAGATAAGTCTGCACAGTCAACTTATTTTTACATATTTTGTTAAAATTTGAGATCATTTGAGGAAGAATTGCTGATATTATTAGATTACAAAAAGATGTCAGTTTTTGTGGACAGCCTGTATTTAAGTACATATGTGGATTGAAATCGGAGAGCTATTTATTCATGTGTGGCGTGCCCTGGGCAGGTAAGCCTGGCGAGGCCCATCAAGCCAGTCCACAGTCTATGTCCTCAAAATGTAAGGTTCACCTCGGTCATGGATACGTAGTCGTTGATTTAATCTGGAGCTACACTCCGCTCTGACTGCTGACTTAAGTCTTGGAAGCGCTCCACCTAACGATGCAGTCTTATCACCACATTGGTTGCATATATTATCTATGGAGTCCAGTCTTGTTGACTATACAGAAGGGTTCATCCACCCTTCAACAGGTCTTGTACTAAACTCTGGTCATCTCCATCCCCCATTTTTATTCTCATATTCACGTTGGAATTTTGAGCTGAACCCTTTATTTTATAGATTGTTCTCGTTCCACGTGTCATGTCTATATGTCCTGCTATTCAATCTATAGTTGGGGGTCGGATTTATACATTTCCCTAGGGTATTTGCGCCTAAGTGAATATAACGAACTTAACTGGAATTCGAACTCAGTTCTCCGATTTCTCATTCCCAGTCGATGTCCATTACACCACAACGCATATGCAATAAAAAAATATTTAAAGCGTGCAACTTTGTGACGGAAATGAAGACGATGTGTTTTAGGTTTTTTTTTGTACTTAATTAAAAGAGGAGGGAAAACATTACACCGAAATCGGAAGGTGCCTTGGAATAGCAAAAGATGACTTCCAAAAACTAAGCAAAGTATTAAAAAACAGGAAACTATCGTGAGAAACAAAGAAACTGTTCTACGCTCATTGACGTGACATGTGGTGGGGGGTATTCCTGCATTTTGGATTTGTTCTATTAAATTTAAATATAACATTGCACTAAATGCACTACTTATGACTATTACCGTTTTTTACATAATACATTAATTGCACACGACTGAGGATGACTCATGGGAGTCGAAAGCTCGGACAAAACCATTATAAAAGTATATAGACTATTTACATTGTTGGGATTGTTGTCTTCATCTTTATTGTCATATTCATGACACTTCGACCGTTGTACGCTCCGGTCTTCCTATTTTTCATTAGATTGACAATAAAGGTGAGGACAATAGTCCGAATAGTGTAAATATACCTCATCTCAGAATATCTCTTTAAATATTCAATCAGTTAGTTGTAATTGTTGCAGTCAAATTGTTATAACTTTCATTCATTAAGTGTTTTATTTAACAGTATGTATTACCTCGGTTAACAAGGAGTTCGATTTAGAGATTATCTTTTCTATAACTTTTCAGGTTTCTGAATTTTCCGGAGTTCATCAGAGTTTGAAACAGTCATAGTTACCACATATAGAGTGGACAATTAAGTCGTTGTTTACTAAGATTAGCTTAGTTTGACACAAGGCCATAAATATGGGGCTCTTAGTGAGGATTGAATTCACCACTGTACACCTCTTCGTATATGAACAGATTGATAAGAAAAATACCAAAAAATATAAACAAAAATTAAAACCGAAAAAGTAGCAGATATTTTGGTTCATTTCGATTGGTTGTTCGATGACGAATGATTTGATCGATATTTATCACTGACAGATCATTTGACGCAATCATTGCTATCTTTATGCTAAAAGATGAAAGAAACGTTAAAAAAAAGCACTCTTTTATGGAACGGGTATTTTAAATGACAATTCCGTTAATTTTGTGACTAACCTTATTATAATGATGATTCGAGTGAAATCTTTTTCGACAATTTCAATACATAAACAAATAAATCAACCCCAGAAAAAAGTACTTGTAGGTCATCAATAATTACGAAGAAATTGTTGACTCTTTTCAGTTTTCGACATTTGTTTATTTCGTTCTAAGAACATTAAAATTGAATGAACTCAAGTTGCTATTTTCCTGACTCCATGCGCTTTAGAATATACACGAGGTCAGGTTTCTCATATCATTGAATTAAAAAGAATTATCTTTACCCAGATGAGCGGACCTATGTTCCTTCAAGTCGAAAGGTAAGTCATTTGAACTTTTATTTTCTATTCAATGCTGTTGCTCTATTTTTCGTTTTTTAAAACATTTAAAACATTGAGCGCTTTATTTGCAAAAAAAAACAAAAACCTGCTCACCTTGAATGTGTTATCCTTTAGAAATTTACTGGTCGACTTGTTTTATTAGGCAAATTGTCCCTGCGATGTTAGTTATTGTTCGTTCTTTCTAAACCGATGCTTCACGACCTGATACAGGAACTGAACTCACAACCAGCAGCATATGTAAAACCAACTCCTATATCCACTACGCCACCGTCCTGAAGGATATTACTGGTGTCTTTTGGGGACGGTGGCGTAATGGATATAACAATTGGTTATACGTTTGTTACTGTCATCTAGTGCAGAGTTTCCCAACTTATGGCCACATGGCCAAAATGGGTCATGTCAAATTTCATGTGGGCCACAGAAATTTTAATTTTTTTACTGGGCTAATAAATGGGCTACTGCTTATTGACTGGTCCATAGAGCTTTTACTGACTACTTTTTTGTTTTGTGCCAAATATATAGGAAAAATTGTAAAAATAAATATTGATAACAGATGGTTGTTTCATTGGAAATGCGAAATATATTTTAGATACTTGTGAAATTCTATGTGTCCGATAAATAGACATAGTTACATCTTTGTTTGACATATTCTATGTAAAATGGAAGCAATTTCTTACACTATACTAATTTCATGAGCCACAGAAAAATTCTAGATTCAAAGTGGGCCATGAGCTAAAAAAAAAAAAATGGGGGAGCCACTGATCTAGTGGTCGTGAGTTCAATCCCTGGATATGGTAGTGAAGAACCGGTTCAGCATGAACGGACAATAATTGATATCACGAGAACAAAATAATACAATAATCAACATATGTGATATAATAGCTTGCCACTCGTATTCGAGGATGCCCGTCTACTAGCCAATCCCTATTGCAGACGCTTGCTCAGGCGTATTTGTGTTTATTCAACACCTACAGAGCCCACCTATGGTTTATAGTGCAACTATGCTGAGCAGACCTTAGTTACAGTTTCCGGGAGAGAGCGTGTTATCTAGCGTGATCAATAATCTGAACAAGGTCAGCACGCTCAAGCCCTCGGCCACGATGACTTGCGACTTCATGCTAGCACAGCTATCGACAACCCACAAGGGTTCCGTCTACCCAATCTCACACACAAAGCTTGGGTCAACCCGAGGTATGCTTTTCAGGCAAAAGGTGTCGCACGCTGGGATCGCCACTCCAGACCGATAACATCAGGAAGTCTCTTTCCTGACAAATTGACCATGGTGAGATTCGAACCCGGGTCTCATGAACAGAAAGCGAATGCTCTAACCACTCGGTCACGCGCCCACGTATATGACAGATCAGCCAAACAATAGACACCTGATGATGACCAGAGGGTAACTGATTGAAACTGTGTGTCTATAATAACACCTATATCAACTAAAATGAGAACAATAGTTCGAAACAATACAAGTATAGAGTGATAACTACTTTTCGAAAAGTTAACGATATCAATCGTAGATGGGGAAGAGAAAGATATTAAGCAAACAGCCAATCAGCTGTGAGGCGAGAGGAAAAAGATTTGTCACCGAACCTTAACAAAACGATGCGCATTTCAACGCTAGGGATGTAGATATTACAAGGGTGGTCGAACACTATAGTTTCATGACAACCATATTGGAAACACCTTTCATTTCAGGTTTTATTCGGACGGACGTCGGAAATTTCTGTGGAATTTTGATGAGTCTGCAGGTTAACAAAACAGAACAGTTCTATATTACGCGCAGTGAACTCTACACCCCGGGAATAGAGTTTCGAAGTAAGGGGGCTAGGGTTAGAGGAGACATGACTGTGCCAGGAAGGGGGGGGCTGAATG
>CAHIKZ030004932.1:3127500-3132500 GCA_903632075.3 Acanthosepion pharaonis | reverse complement strand
ATTCATTAATTATTATTTTTTTCGTCTCCCATCTAGTTCATGCACCTCCTCGGTCTTTTGAACAGGAGTAGAGGTTCATCCCTTGTTTCCTGTTTAAGATTGAGTTTCCGGTTTCTTCTAAAGTCTGAAATTTTATTCGCTAATTAAATCTTGCCCCCCCCTTCAGGTGCAGAATCAGTTATCTTTCTTATTATCTTAATACAACACCACACAGTAGCTTGAGTGGCACTTGGACCTTGTATTCTGTTAACATTAGTATAAAAAAAAACGTACCTTTATTTTTCAAATCATAATTCTCTGAGGAGGAGACAAAAAAAGTTATATTTAGGAGGTCATTAGTTTTTCGTCTTAGATGATCTATTTATTTGTTAGATTTAGAATGTGAAAAACGATAAAACTTTTTTTTCGCTTTTGTGGGTGGTGATATTTTTCATCTGAAAAACGCATTTATAGACTTGAAATAAAATTTCTATTTAACGTATTTTACTCGTAATATCCTCACATTACCCAGGGCACCTAGGGGTGGTGTAATGGTTAACAAGCTTGTCTCGCTAGAACAATTACAACTGAGTAGTGAGTTCGATCCTCATTGGGTGCCCCTTACATTCGGCCATGTGCCACATCTGAGCTACGATTGGAAAATCACTATCCTTACATTACCCATAAAGTAGATGATTTGTAGATGCCGACATATATGAAACAGATAACGTGTTATAGACGGTAGGATCTTAAAGCAATACTAAGACAAAGATGCGAATATACATATAACATTACCTTTCTTCTATGGAGCTCAGCTTTTGGGGTTAGTAGCAGAGATTTATTCTTTTGCGTTTAACTTTTTCATTTGTAACATATTTTTCCTCATTTGAATGGTTAGGATGACAAATTCGTTCTTTTAATTGGCTACTAAAAAGGGAAATTACTTATGACTCAACCTAATAGTAGCCTATTATAAAGTAATTTACTAAACGTAGCTTAGATGTGGCACAAAGCCGAAAGTACGGGATCGAACTCACTACTCAGTTGCAATGGATCTAGCAAGACAAGCTTGCTAACCATTACACCATGTTGAAATGTTCCAGCGTATGAGTTGAAAAATTCCAAACAAATAACAATCAGCTATCCCGGGCTCCTCGGCGTGGTGTAAGCTGGTCTTGCGAAAACTGTTACAACTGAATAGTGAGTTCGATCCTCACTGGGTGCCCCATACTTTCGGTCATGTGCCACATCTAAGCCTCGCTTAGAATATCAATAACAATCAGCTATCCCTAAAAAAAAAAGAATGAAATAAAAAAGATATGAACACTTTTAATGTCATGCTCAAATAGCGGTTTACATAGATGTGTATTTGTATACATCTAGAGCAAGTGTGTCCCACTCGAAATTTAACTCATGTATTTTTTGAAAAACCATCCATATCTGTATCGTACGAGTTATACGAAAAACACATGCTACCTCCCGCTTGGCCAAGTAAAACCCACCACCTACTTAATTAAGATGGCCAACATGCAGGATTCTTCTAAAAAAAAAAAAAGAGGCTTATTTCATTGTTCTAAACTGAATATAAAAAAATCTTCAGGACATAGGTGATCATAAGACTCCACATCTTCCTTTTCTTTAATATCTGTCAACTGAAATGACTTCTTAGGAAATATAATGGCCATCTCTGCGGTTTTGGCATTCTGAGTTCTGTGACCAACTGCTAGATTGTCCCCGTTTACTTTTCTTTACAACCCATAGCTAAGAGGGTGAAAAGATCGACACTTGCCTTTCGCAAAAAATAAAAGAACAAGAATTAAGAAAACATAAGATAATGATTGACATTGCATTTAAATTTTTGAAGATCAAAGTTGACTGGGAAGCAAGAAGCCGAAAGAGAGTTCCATAAGCGAAAAGTGCGATAGAAGAAACAGCATAGAACTTACGGTTACATCTAGCCATTCCAACTATAAAATGATGAGAACTTGCCACCAATCTAGTACTGTGCTTAAATTCATGAAGTCTAGGTACCATAGAGGAAAGAACAGTTACCATGAAAGTATTTATAGAAAAGACACAGGGAAGCTACGTTATGGCGGTGAGAAAGTGAGTGAAGCTGAGATGCCAGGTCAGGAACAATAACATTGCAGATTCTTCTTTAGATTTTATCGAGAATTTCTAAATATATAGCAGATGCACCAAACCAGATGTAGCAGCAATATTCAAAACTAGGAGAAATGGTAGACTTATAAATATATAAGATAGATTCTCGTGAGGAAGATTGTCTAGCACAACATAGTGAAGCAACTTTCTTAGATGTAGACTTAGTAATTGATTCAATATTCTCTTTCCACTTCGTCTCAGCTGAAAACGTTAGTCCAAGAAGGCGCAATGAGTCACACTACTGGAGGTTAGCATCAGCCATGTTTATGGATGATAAACAGATTTTCCGTGAATAAGAACTTACGTCAATCACCTATGCTAACGCATTTGTTAAGTAATACTCTAGGAATAAACAACATAATTCTATGACATGTTAACATAATTAGGACAAAAAACACATTTAGGACATAAATATAATATATATAATGAAATGAAAGTTATAAATATTGTCGATTCCAATCTTTACTAGGAATCACTATAAAACAAGTCTCTCCCCATTTTATAGGCCGAAACACACAAATGCATGCTGGGATTTTTTCCGAGCCAATAAAATAAGCCGTTTCTCGGTTTCATCTGACACAGTCCTGGTCTGTCTTATCTTGAACTCAGAACGCTACGTTCGCTGATCCGAACTTGCTCTTGTATGTCGACGCCAATTCTTAATTTGTGAAATTTGTGTCTTATGACTGTTAATTTGCCATTGTATATATTGATTGTTTGCTTGCTTTATATTATTTTTTGCCGTGTTCTTTTCATTTTCCCGTTCTTACTTATTGCAAACTTTGTCAATTCTGTTTGTTGGGCAGTTCTGTTACTTATTTTGCATTTGACCATGGCTACACACTCCACACATATAATGAAATGAAATTGTTTGAAGAAACTTGTTTATTTATTGCCAGTGATGTCATTGGCTTTCGGTAGATGACATGACGAAACGTAAGATTTTGTCAGTACTCGGAAGCAGGGGAAGAAAAAAAAACAAATGTTGAGTTTGTTTTTCTTTTTTGTCGGGAAGTCACCAACTTATAGTTTAACAAGAAAATGTCCTTATGTCTTACATGGAAGCTCAATATGTATATACATATGTACATGTTTTAAGCGACAGTTAAACGACTCAAGACAAGCTAGCGACCAATGTCCGTCGCTGTTTCTCTCTTTTCAAGGCGTTTAACAATGTCTCATTTCACTTCCATGGTAATGGCTTTCCTTTTCTCCGAAGCACCGTCATCGGAAGTGGTTACACTACGCTTGGTAGACATAAGGAAGGGGCGTAAGTTTTCACAAGCGAAAGAAAGTAAATGCATAACAATCCAATATGGCGTACAACCAGGAACTGAACCATGTCGTCTTGTGTACAAAGCAAACAGCAGAAGTCAAAACAAGTTTTATGGAGATTGCATCGTAATCACGAATTCTCATAGGTCGGGACTGTCGTAAACCTAGAACTTAGTATCTATCTATATATCAGTGATGCATGTTTCAGTTAATATAGACAAGTTTTGTCTATTTATTTTAAGTTCCTTTCATATTGTCTGATAAGCTGAATCACATTACCTTTGAAAGACGAAAGGAAAACACCACATTGATACATGTTTAAATCCAATCTAAGCTTTCGGTTTACATAAGCCATTATCAAAGATGACAATTTCAATATATCAAACAACACACAGACGAAACAACAATGATAGTCCGCCCTTGCTGCATGAAAAATGTCAAAGTAACGACAAACTCGTATATACGAGACGTGGAAGCGAAAATCGCGTCGCAGCTCGTTTTATGCAGCAAGGGCGGACTATCATTCTTGTTTCGTCCGTGTGTTGTTTGATATATTGAAATTGTCATCTTTGACATGAGAGATCTATGAGATAGGATTTGCAAAAGCCAGTTGGATGGTTACTTTTATTCTGTTAACGTTTCGCTGTGTAAGAGCATCTCCAGAACAATTAAAAAGATCTCAGGAAAACATCGTTACCATTACAGCCTTACTACATAAAAACGCTAAGGTTAATTTGAAAATTACTTAATACTTAACAAACTTTAAAAATAAGAATCTGTAAACAAATGAATGAAATTTATACACTGGTAAATGTTAAAATATGTCAATTATGATTTGATACAGGATAAAATAAATGTATAATAAGAAAAATAACGCATATATATATATATATATATATATATATATATATATATATATATATATATTATAATAATTGATTTAAAATATGTTTTTTTTCGCTACACAGTTCTAACCATGTTTCAAAAAAAACATATTTTAAATCAATTAATTTATAATATTAATGCTCTGTGAATTTACACTGAGCACTATTTTGTAAAAATAAAATATCTATAAGAACACCGGATTATATATCTTGCTGTTCTTTCTTTCTTTATATATATATATATATATATATAATTAGTGAATACTCATGATCGAAATTATAATTTAGGATAATGATATTTAAGTTTCAAATAAAATAAATGACGCAGCTAGATTCGGCACTTAAAGGTGTATTTTAATAATAATAATAGAATGAAATTAAAATAAAAAAAATTAAATAAAATGTTATTAAAATGCTTAACTAGTATCTATTTTAATATTAATTTTATGCATTTTCTTAGCCAAAAAGGTGATATGTTACGAAAACACTATTTTTTGATGAATTTAATTGAATCGAGATAACATAGCTTGTTCACTAATTCTTCTAGATGATTTAGGATTTGGTCATTTTGGAGTTTTTAAAATCGAAAGCATGGTTTTTATGTTGTATATGGGAGAATAAAGAATTTAATGTATCCCCGATTTTTATGGTTCTATTTTGTTCATAAATACGTTTTTTTTTTTTAAATACATTTACTAT
>CAHIKZ030004932.1:3042500-3125000 GCA_903632075.3 Acanthosepion pharaonis | reverse complement strand
TAGAATCTTTCTACATCACTAGAAAGATGTCCTATTTTTCCGTGTAGTAGATGGTGTGTTAGAAATAGAATTTACTGCTATTTTTAATTTAATAAATAAAACTCCATAATTTAAGCTTGAATTCACTAAACATACAAATGTACACACACACAAAACTATGCACGCGCAAATATACAATCGCAGGTGTACGCACTGTTCTACACACAAAACACACTTCAATTCATAAGAGACTACACAAATTATATATATATATATATATATATATATATATATATATATATATATATATATATATGTGTGTGTGTGTGTGTGTGTGTGTGTGCGCGTAATGTCTGTGCGTAGAATCTTTCTACATCACCAGAAAGACGTCCTATTTTTCTGTATTTTAGATGGTGCATTAGAAACAGAATCGGATGTTATTTTTAATTTAATAAATAAAACGGCACAATTTAAGCTTGAAATTATTTTTGGCTTCCAGTTAATTGGACAGTACTATAGTAATTGCATTGTATTTGTAAAATATGAAAAACTTATAAAAAGATAATTATTATCAATTTTTTACGGTAGGGTTAGACTATTACATACATAATCTGTATTGTGTATCTATATATGTGAGGATATTTGACTACTTATCAATTGTTTCTATCTATCTATCTATCTCATCATATTCCTATCTATCTATATTATTATGCCTCAAGCTATCTCCAGGGATAAATTGTCGGCTAAATTACACAAAAGTGAAAATGACATAGACATCTCATTTTAACAGATATATTTACCAACATTGTACAAAAATATCTTGAAATACTAAAAAGTAAATTTATTCAATAAAATCGCCATTGGCTTCAAACACGGCCTACAGGCGACTTTGGAATCTCCAGCAACTCTTCTGGACGGTCTCCTTGTTTAAGTTGGTGAATGCGGCCATAATCCTTGCATTCAGTTCATCTTTGGTGTTACAAGGAGTTTTGTTGGGGTTTCAATAAGTTGCGCCCCACACATAATAATCAAGTGGGTTGAAGTCTGGAGAGTTAAGTGGCCAGATGTAAGGAGTGATGTGATCGCAGAAATTATCTGACAGCCATGACTGGGTTCTTCTGCTTGTGTGGCATGGTGCAGAGTCCTGTTGCCAGACACAGAGTTTTCCAGCAGCCACCATCTTCACCCAAGACAGAACTATCTCCTCAAGGCACTTGATGTAGGTCTCCGTGTTGTGTCTGTGGCCTCTGTGGGAAGATGAATGGAGGCATAACGTCGTCATCATTAGTGATCACTCCAAACACCTTCGTAATTACCATTAGACTCATCCATCTCTTTCGTAATCCTCTTAATGTCCTCAGATCAAGATCCGAACACACTGAAATATTCGTATTGGAGCTTCCGGTGCGAATGCCAAGAAGTACAGCATGCCGTTTCCAAATTTCTGGTAGATCGAATTGCGCCATGGTGCTCTTTTTTCACAGACAGTGCCCAACTGACCTTACCATACTGTGCAGTCGACAAAATCAAAAACAAACCACGCGCATGCGCGAAATTAAAAATATAAAATGGCGACAATTTGCCCATCACACCCTGTATCTATCTATATGATTATGTTCCTATCTAGCTATCTCATTATGTTCCTATTTTTCTATCTCATTCTATTCCTATCTATCTACCCATCCCATTCTGATCCTATCTACCTATCCCATTTTGTTCATATCTATCTATCAATGAATGCATGTACACACACACACACACAAACACACAACGCAATAACAAATGAGAAAATGAGTTTGGTTAGAGATCGGAATCGCGGTTGATACGGACAGCAGAGTCCAAGTTGACCACTACATTTCTACAGGCAATCTATTCGACAAGAACCGGCAGGCTGACCCGGTCAATTCTGTTCACCTCAACCGAGGACACGGACCAATCGAGAGTTGGTCATCTTCCGACAAGCGACGATCGAAAGGAGGCATGGGACGAAAGCGGGAACCCTCGGGAGAAACGAAAGAGAGAGAGAGAGAGAGTCATTCTATCGGACGCACCTCTCCTGACCTTTCCATCGATAGGCCAATTTAACTCTCACGAGTTATTAATGTCTTTTCCTCTGCAAGTAGTCACCGCTTAGGTAACCTCCGTTATTTCTAATCACTGCATCGGAAGAACAGAGCACAAACGCCCTCTGTGTGTGTGTGGACGGTACAGTTGGATATCTGTGAATGCTTAATTTCAACAAAAATGGCCGACTCCAACCGGTCCCTTCAACCCCGCGAAAAAAGTGTCGCAAAAAGTGAGCGGCTTTTAATTTACGACCAGATTCGTTTTAAAACAGTGTACTAATAACAATAATAAAAAAAAACGTTGGTTTTTTAATGTCATAACAGGACACAGGCGATTGTGATGCGTCACAGCCCCCTCTTCATTAATATCTGTGAATTTCAATGACTTCTTGGGAAAGAGGGTGTAATGGTCTTCTGTCGCTTTTCCCGCGTTTTTTTTTTTAAATTCTGAGTTGTTTTTTTTTCCTAGACTGACTAAGTAAGGCTAGATAGCCCAGTCTACTCTTCTATTTAACCAATCTTTTTATCAAGTGCCATGTTATTTCAGGATGTAGGTGATAATGGCTCTCAACAGATTCCTATTATTTAATAGTGTAGTGTTTTCTTGTTGCCTTCTCCATAGTCGCTCTTCTTCCAGGGTGGTTGTCAACCAAGGCTCGTGAGTTCAGTCTGCTCTGTCATTTAACCCGTAGCTGGTCAATTATGACATAATGTATAAGAATTACCGTATATTTCCGGGTATAAGACGACCGTTACATTCCAAAAATCACCATTAAAAATTGGAGATCGTCTTATACTACAATTCTAAAACAGAAACCATAAATTCTGAGTGATGTTTGTCAGTAGGCTAACCTTGGCCTCAGTGCGATAACCAATAACGTATATAAAAAGATTCACATTATCAAATAAACTTATAATAAAAGTGAAAAAAAACAATTCTACTTTATATATTACTGGCATAACTTCATGATAAACTGCCTATTCGAATAATTATTCTATATCAATGAAATCAAGTTGTAAGTATGCAAGTTCAGATGAGAAAATGTAAACATCGAGTTATGATGCGTTCACAGCAATGGAATATATTATTATCGTACATTATCGTACTGTTATTAGAGGTATTTTGTGATTGTCAATGAAGCATAAATAAATGGTCATTAGTACACCAGGTTGTTTGTAACTGCTTAGATATAGGAAGAAGAGTCAGTATTCACAAGAGATCACTTAATGAAACGTAAGCAAAACAATGATTTCCCTTTTAAGGAACGTGTGTAGGAAAAATATGTGTATGATATACAATCGGTTTTGTTCTTTCGTTTATTTTGAATTTCTAAGGATACAGTAACGACATCATCTTTATATAATCAATATGCAGTCGTCTTATACTACAGGTATAGGATAAATTCATGAAAATTTTCTATATATTTTTTTACCTCATCTTAACTAAAGGTTGCCTTATATCCAGACGCCTTACGTTACACCTGTCTGACCACAGCTATGTTAGAATACATTTAAACGCACACACAAACTTACCAGACTCCATTCGAAACATACTAGTAGAAAATGCTAACATAAAAACCTCATCCACATGTAAAAACAAAAGAATGAAAATAATGGAAGCCTTAATAATAAAAAAGAAAAAGCCAGCACTTAATAATATTAACTGCGAACACGGCCACAATGTGCTAACTGTGTGCGGAAAACAAAACATCTCTATGACACTAAAAACATACACACAAGCCACACACCCAACTTGAAAAAATAAAATCATCCTTGATAATGGCTAAAACTATAACCGAAAGTGCTCGGAATGATAGAACATTTGGACAGTTTCTACACTCTATGTGCAAAAAAGAAAACACTTGTTCGAACACAAGAAAAATTATATAAAAAACTTAATCGTAGTACCTTGTCTGTCGTCTTCAATGAAATATGTATAAATGAAGGATTACTGCCTAAAGATACAATTATATATATATATATATATATATATATATATATATATCGGCATTTAAATATTAAATAATATATTAATATAGATGTGCATATGCATATGTATATGTGTGTATGTATATTCAAAAGAGAATAAATAAGTTATATACAGTTATAAACCTGACATTCAATAATTAATATCCTAATAACACCAAGCCAGGTAAAATACAAACCACTGACTACTAAATAAGAAAAACGAAATAATGAGCAAATGAAGACATATGAACAAATATTCCCTTCGCCATTTAAGCATTAATTAAAAAACAAAACAATTACTTAAACAAGAAATAAATAAAAATGAGTTATTTCAACAAGAAATGAATAAAAAAAATTGAAGATACCTAAACCCCTAATATTCCGGAAAATTAGCCCAAATGTTGTCTCTGACACCGGATATAAAATTGTTACGTCATCTTTTGACACTCGGATCCGAAAGATAAAGAAAGAAAAGGAATAATATACGGAGACAAGTGAATTATGAAAAGAAAAAATAACCACATCTTTCTTAGACATGCGCACAAGTATAGACATATACGCACGCGCACAAAGAAAAAATCAATATAACACCAATAAAAAACGCATAAATTATTTTTTAACTTAATATAAAAATAATGAATACGAGAAAATTGACAGACATTTGCTGTTATCCACTGACGAGTAGACCGAACAATTGCACAAAGGTTCGTCTACGAATCTCTAGAGTAGTGGTGCTGAATATAATAGCAATCAACTAAGTAAACATATATATATATATATATATATATATATATATATATATATATATATATATAATTCTTATATATTTATATATATTTGTATATATTTATATCTGAGTTTTTATATATTTTTATATATTTATATTTGAATTTTTATATATTTATATAAATTTATATCTGAATTTTTATATATTTATATATGATTTTATATATATATATATATATATTTATATCTGGTATTTTATATATTTTTATATATTTATATGATATTTTATATATTTATATCTGAGTTTTTATATATTTTTATATTTATATATGAATTTTTATGTATTTTTATATATTTATATCTGAATTTTTACACATATATAAACATATATCAGTTTATTCTGTTACCAGAAAGAGAAATGAAATCAGCGAAGTGATTTCGAATTCTGATCGTATATTTATTATATTTACTTTGTATGAATACCTTAAGAAAAAGCACGATCTTACGTCGTCGTCTGTACCTTCACCAAATATATTAAAATCTTAGTGTATAATGGATGCTGAGTAGTTCTCAGTTCGAGCAAGGAACCCTTCAAAAAATAGTCCTGATGTCTGGTCATTTGGTTAGATTTTGGGAAGTGGGCCGAGCGGAGAACTTTTCTGCACTTCTTTGTCGTATTAATATGAAATTCTACTGGTCACAAATTGCGGATTCAGTTTTATATTGTTATTAAGTAATAAACTAATCCCCTAATATTAGTACGTAGCAGAGCATTTTGCAAAGTTCTCCGTTCGCAGCCCAATCAAGAAAGATTCTAAAATAAATAAATCATACTTATTATAAAATCCAAGTTGTGTGTGTGTGTGTCTGTACGTTTATATATTGAATCGGATTTCCTACATTTTTCAACCGATTTCAACAAAACTTCACAGGACTACGTAAATTTACCTTGCGGTGGTTCTGACAGCACCAAAAATGGGAAAAACACAATTGTTTTTGCACAAAATCAATTTGAAAGCACGATTAAGATGCATCGCGAGAATGAAGGGTGGACAACTCATATCGAGTTACACTTATTATAAAACCCAGGTTGTTTGCGTGTGTGTGTGCATTCGTTTATATATGGAATCGGATTTCCTATATTTTTCAACCGATTTCAACAAAACTTCACTTTTTTTTTGGCAGTTAGTGTTTCTTATTGTCTTACACACTTTTTTCTTTATTTTTACATTCAGAATGCTTTAAAAATTCCATTTACAAGATAATTGTTTATAATAAAATTCTATTCAATCGGTAGACTGATAACAATTGAAAACAATGTTTTTGTTTGAGTTTGGGTTTGACCAATTCGTAAAAAAAAAAAAAATACTAATTAAGACATGCGTGTCCATCAACCTTAAACAATAATCTTTGTCAATTTTATTTTTCAGTCTTTATGATGGTCGATACTTGATCTATCTCTTACTGTTACATCCCCGGGCAACGCCGGGCTCTACTGCTAGTATGAAATAAAAAGATACAGATTCTTATGTTCGCTCATTCGTAAATTTCTGGGAATTTGGTCGGGCCGAGAACTTTTCATAACTTTTCGTATCACAGAACGAAATAACTACTGATGCGATAAGAAATTATTACTATTATTATACATGCAGGGCCGGATAATAAACCTTTGGGGCCCGTAGACTAATCAAATTATAGGCACCCCTCCTCAGTAGGGAGCCCTCTCTCACTCGCCTGTCTTTGATAATTTTTACTCGTGTTACATTTTTGCGACATTTAAGTAGCTTGAAGTAGTAAACTTATAGCAAATTATTTACATTATTCGGACTATTGTCCTCATCTTTGTCGCCATATTTATTTCAACGTTTCGGCCGTTGTACGCTCGCCTTCTTTCAGGGTGAGTTGAATGAACTGAACCCTTTATTTCGCCCACTGAACCAGAACAGTCTACTCCAGTGAGCGAAATAAAGGGTCTGGTTCGACATTCCAAACACGGGTTTAATTGTGGGTCTTCCCGAGCCCGTAGGCTCGGCCCAAAAATGCCCATGGAACTCGTATAAACGGCATCGGGTTGGTCAACCTCCCCGATCGACTCTACCCTTCGGCAGAAAGTTCTACTGTTTAGCTGGAACAGGTTGCAGCTAGACTCTGTAGTCCACCGACTTACGGATACTTATAGACAATTACTACCTATAGTGTAGTTACTCATGGGGGTGACAGGTTATTCCATTTACATCAAAAATGAATCCAACCTTGCATATATGTTCATTTCAGATAATTTATTTGAATATTTTTGTTTTTTTCTTTTCCCTAATTTCTCAAAGAAAATTACAGATAACAGGATATATCCATCGACATATTAAGATAATACGTCCAATAGCAGAAGTGACGTAAGGTTTATCGTACTTCAAATGATGATCCATGCACAAAATTCCCAATTAACTCTTCCCAAGGACGTTATCAAGTAGTTTTAATTTTGTAGAGTTAATACTTTAACTTTACACTGATACTGTCTTATTTCTGTATCTTCAAAAAATGTAAAGAAGTCTATGAACGAGAGTTCAATCATGTCCTAATTCTCTTGAATGAACTTCACGACTTCGCAGATGCCTTTTATGCGTTATTTACGAGCCGGCGAGCGGGCGTGTATGTCGATGAAAAAAAAAAGAACTCCTTCATAAACTAATTTGTAAATCTTTTAGTTTTATGGCAAACGGTATGATTCGGCAGATGGTGTTTTTGTGCATTGCTTACTCAATAAATATAAGTTTACGTGGAGGTTTTAACAAAAAAACACTTCTTACCGTCATTTCTATAACAGTCACATGTCGAGAGTGAAAATCGGCTTCAATAAAAGCAAATTTTGAAAGATAGATAGAAAGATAGATATTATTTATAGGCAGATAAATCAAGAAACAGTTGATAGCGTGAGACAAAGAGTGGGAGGGAAATAAATGCGGACAGACGAGAGAATTATTAGAGTGAAAGAAAGAGTGGTAAATATGTAGAGACTGAGAGAGGGATAGAGCGGACGCGGAGGAGAGATACGAATAGACTCCGAGAGAAAGAGAGGACAAACAGATTGACAAAAGTACTGACTATAGAAAAGACTGACAGGGAGAGGAGAGAGTTACGGACAGAAAAAAAAAGAGTGATACTGACTGACAGAGTGACACACACACACACACACATATATAAGTCGACAATGAGGTCAACACCAATAAGCAACAGTCTGTTTCGGGTCTTAAGATTGCGTTCAAGCATGAAACAAACTGCGCAATAATATATATATATATATATATAGTAATAATAATAATAATAATAAGAAGAAGAAGAAGAAGAAGACGACTGACAGGAAGAGAGGGATATAAACAGACTATAAGAGAGAAGGAGGTAGACACAAACAGATTGATAGAAAGAGAGAGAAGTGGATAAGAACAAAGTCTCTGAGAGAGAGAGAGAGAGAGAGAGACCCATGAACAGAATGACAGAGAGGGATAAATAAATACAAACATACACACACACACACACACACATATATATATATATATATAGAAAGAAAGAGAGAGAGAGACACAGACAGGGTGGATGCAAACAGACTGATAAAAAGAGTGAGCAGATACGAACAAATTGAGAAAAGGAGAAGCATAGAGAGAGAAAACGGAGCGATAGACAAGGAGAAATACAAAAAAAAAAAGCCTGAGAGAGAGAGATAAGGATGCAAACAAACTGATAGAGAGAGGAAGAGAGAAGAACAGATTAACAGGGAAGAAGGTGTAAGTAGACTAATATAGAGGAGAAGAGAGAAGAGAGAGAGAATCGAAACAAGTTAAATGGGAGGAAAGTAATTGGGGGAAGGAATTATAAGGCAAGAAGTTTAAATTCTTGCACGTTGAACGCTAAACATTACGCTAATGTTCTTATCATCAAGTAAATAGATTGCAGTGAACTTTTATTGCCTCTTACGTTTCGTTTGAAATTCAACGCGTCGCATCTTTTTATATATTTTTTTTTTATCCCACCTATCCATTTTTGATTTTGATTTTTATTTCCTTGAATTATTTTCAGTAAAAATGCGAAACGAAAAGCTTAAGTGCGTGCAAGAATAAAACTACAATAAATTTATCAAAAAAGGAAAAAAAAAAAAAAATGACCATCACCATTTGGCGATCAAAGTTAAACTTTTTTTTTTTTCTTTTTAAATTGACGATAGAAAAATCGCCGTGTTTTCTTCGTATATTTGAATGGTTGAAACTCTCCAAGTTAACACTTTCTTTTAGTCTCTTAATTTGAAGTGATCATTTCTGGATCGTAAACCTTATTGTGTGGTCGTAAGTTCTAATAGGATAATCAGTGAATTTGCTTGGTGCATACAGGGGTAGAGACATTCAATGGGATAATTACGGATTTTGGTATACTTTTACGAGCTAATTTATCCGGTACTTCAGGGATATATAAATGCATCCTAATTTATAGGATTTACTTCCCTTATCTACTCGGAATTATTGATATAACAAGCACTTGAGCAATGGTTAACGAGCATTACTACCGTGTCGGGAGTTCGATTTTCAGGTTTCTAGCACTTGCTTCTTTCTGCTAGACACCGATAAACGTGGGGAATTCTTGTAACAGGAGTTGAGAGAACCTTATCGCGAAGTAATGGTTAGAGAACTTGTCTATCAAACTGTTACGACTCTAATAATGTTATTGTCGAAGGTTACTAATGAAAACATGAGACCTAATCTGACATACGCAACATTATTCTTTATTCAACTACCGACTTCGTTAATCACCGTCGGCTGGTGGGTGCGTGGCTTTGGGGGGTTCTTCTCCAAAACGTAGACATTATTACATTCACACGTGCATTGTCTAAGACTGGGTGTCTCTGGGATAGATGTGTGTGTGTGTGTGTGTATATATGTGGTGGTACTCGCTTGGAAAAACCTTGGGTATTTCGGCTTGTAGTAGAACAAACCAGTACCCAAGGAAAAATGAGGAATAAAAAAAGAAAGAACCAAGAACATGAAACTGAGAAGAAAACAATAAAGTTCAAGCTCAGAGTCCAAAGAAGAAAAAAACTTCAAGACGAGTAAAAGGCAACTACATAAAGTGCTCAATACACGAAATAGAGCAAAACCTAAGATAATCCTAAGGAGCCAGGCAAACCTACCTAGGTTTCACCTAAACGAATCGTCAGAGTAATACTGGCCCTCATTACCCTGACGATCCGTTTAGATGAAACCTAGGTAGGTTTATCTTTATATATATAAGAAATAAACATAATACCTTACATTAATTACACAGCGCCGAGTTTCATGTCGAAGCAAATGTCAAGTGCTGGAATTATTATGTTTATTTAAAAAATAATTAAAAAATAATAATTCTAGCACTTGACATTTGCTCCGACATGAAACTCGGAGTTGTGTAATTAATGTAAGGTATTATGTTTATTTCGTTATATATATATATATATATATATATATATATATATATATATATATATATATGTGTGTGTGTGTGTGTATATATATATATATATATATATATATATATATATATATATATATGTGTGTGTGTGTATATATATATATATATAATTTTAAATTATTTTTATATTGAATTTCAGCGCTATTACAAAGTTTGGGAAATTTTGTTCAGCACCCACATGAAAAGATAAAACCTTAATTTTATTCTTTTATTATCTCCAATATTTTTAAAAATGGATTTCTTTTTTTTTTCAGACTCTATTGAAGGAACTGAACAAGGGGTGACGTCGACTGGTGCGACAAGATTGATATGCATGATCTGTTAGTACGGGTGACTTAGCAGAGGGAGACTTTTCAGTTACACTTGATGAAGACAGTTGACACTTTTAGCTGTCAGTACCACCACCATCACCGAGGCCGATTTGGCCACTGTCACTCCCACCGGTTGTCAAAAGATGCTATAAACTTAGAAGGAAGGGAATGACACCAACTTCAAAAGAGAGCGAAGAATCTAAATTTTGCTGAAAGCTAAAGATTTAGTGTTGACAACCCCTCTCGTACCACGATTCGTATCTGTCAAACAATATTAAAATTAGTTTTTCCGTCTTTTCTACTATTTCTTGTTCATTTTACTTATTTTTTAGGTTAAAAAAACCCCCAAAAAACCTTGTATTCTTAAAAATGGAATTTTACAGAAAAAATTAAAATTTCAACTGTGATGTTTTTTTAAATCTATGATATTATTTTAATAACCTCGAGGCGGTGTAATAGTTAGCAAGCTTATCTCGCTAGAACAATTACGACTGAGTAGTGATTTCGATGCTCACTGGGTGCCCCATACTTTCGGCCTTGTGCTACATATAAGCTACGCTTGGAAAATCACTATTATGCCAACAGAAGCCTCCATTATTTCGAGGGTAGAACTTCGCTTTCTCGTTCTCTCTCTTTATTTCATAATATAATTATTTTATGTAAAATTTATTAATCTTTTCATTCACTCCACTTTCCATAATGAACATTTCCATATTTTATTACAAAAAAAAAATTATCCCATGGAAATAGTGATAGAGTAGCAAAGATGTTGGCAACGTTTCGTCTTTAAAAAGGGTTGTAGAGCAGAAAATAATTTATCACCCACAAGTCTGCGTAGACGCTTTTGAATTCTATCAAGACGAGTAAGTGAAGACTGGGCTGCTCCAACCAAGATATAACAGCAATACTTTATTTTTAGTCTGACTCTTGTAAAGATTCAGTATCATAGGTGGGGGAACAGCTGCTGTTGACAAAAATGTTATTTTGACATAACCATCCAAGTTCCTTGTTGACAAAAATGTTATTTTGACATAACCATCCAAGTTCCTTGTTGACAAAAATGTTATTTTGACATAACCATCCAAGTTCCTTGTTGACAAAAATGTTATTTTGACATAACCATCCAAGTTCCTTGTTGACAAAAATGTTATTTTGCAATAACCATCCAAGTTCCTTTCCGCTACTTCCAACCAAAAGATATGTCAGGAAACCCTGAAGACTATTCACTTCAAAGAACTCTTATATTAGTCCCGTGCTGCTAATGACCACGGGACTTCTCATTTTATTGCCATTTTCTTTTAATGCCATGTTCTCAAAGGACGTAAGCGATCATCGCTCCCTTTTCTTTCTGTGAATTGCCATTATTTCTTGTGAAAGGTTCCGAAGTCAGAGTTGTCAATCTGCAAGAAAAGTCTAGTCTACTATTTAATCCACAGCAGAGGTGGATAATGGAATTAAATTTTTTTCTCGAAAATTCAGTTCAAAAGTGAACGCAATAGACGCGGACGAGACTTGAACTCAGCTCGCTGATTCCAATTTTTCTGGCGATAACCGTTACACTGCCATTTATTAGAATTTAAATAACGGAAACAACAATATTTGTAAAAAGTAGGTTTTTCATCACCACCACGACTGTCCTGTAATATATTTTCTTTTAAATTCACGGATATATCTGAATTTTTATGATATGGTCAATTCATGTTTTTAAAACGAAAGAAATCTATTTACAGATTACGTCAACACGATGTTTGTTCGTTCCGAGTGGCATAATGCATGCTTAATATGAGGAAATCTTCGGATGTTCTCATGATTTATTTAGTATTAAGAACTTATTGCTAACAATTACCTGACAACGAGTGAGTCTACTGTCAGACAAAACAACGAGACAAAATTAAATTGTAAATTATTGCACCCACGAGGCTATAATAGGGCTAAAGTGTTTCACTCCTGACTTTTTGCTGAAACTAAGAAACTTAAAAGGAGCCTGTCATCATGGCCGCAATTTTGGAAATAACTTTTTCAGCAAGAAACATTTTCAGTTAAGTGATCGTTAACTGAATCTTATCTATGTTTCTGATGTAATGGAATAACTAGTCACCCCCATGAATGATTACGCTATATGTAGTAAGTACCTATAAAGTCAACTGTCTACGATAGACTCCAGGAAGAGTGAAAGAGAGAAAACGCAAGCATGTCTGACCTTCCAATTAGTGGCACTCACTACTAGATTGACCTGTGTGTATAACTGTACCGTATTTCATATTGTACTTGTTGTGTACAATAAACCTTTCTTCTATTATCCACCTGGTGTTAAGTATTTATTCCCTTAGCACGGAATATAACAATTTCCAATAGAAAAATAGATAACACGAAACGCGTGATTTTTTGGGTCAAAAGGTGTGGCCACTACAGTAGTAGTGGCGTTTACTGACAGAGCTCAACCCTTTCCAGGTTAGTTTGGAACTGAGAGTTTTTTTCTTCTAAACCGGTTGCCACACAATAGGACCCAGTCTGTCCTGCTAGAGAAGAGATAGATTCATACCTTTTTCAATGGTATTAGAATGTAAATGAATGTAATGAACACGACTGGAATTCGAACTCGGCTTCTCCGATTGCTCAATACGAGCCACTGTCCATTACTCCACCATGCCATAGATAGATAGACAGAAAGAAAGAACTTTCAACTTAATCCATGTAAATATTTTTAATGAATTTTAGAAGAAAAACTATGTTTAATACCAACTATGAAATGCCGCTCAAGAAAGAAAGAAACATTAGTTTACAGTTGTGTCTGTGTGTGTTTGTTTTTCATGGTGTGATTGTATGAGCGTGTTTCGGTGGCTGGGGCGTTACCTGTGACCACTTCTGACTAACACTCATTTTCTGAGACGCTTTTAAACTGAAGACTAACAACATGAAATGACCGGACATTTGCCATTTCTCTTTGTCCTGTTTGTAAATTTCATTTTTTTTTAACCAGTGTTAATTAAATTGGATTTCGCGTCGCTCCATCGCATCAAAGTTCTTTCATGTGTTGGACATAAATTAAGTGTAACAAAAAGAGACAAATTAATATTTTTAAACTAATTTTTTTTTTAATAATTCGATCTAAACGATATTCAATTATACTCGTATCGTCAGAGTGGTATTTTATTTTATATTATTTTTTCAGGAGAGGAGGTTGTTTTTATCAAAGCGTTGAATGAGAAATACCCGGCAAGAGTCCCGACGGAGATTCACGAAAATTTCAAGTACCCCAACTTAAAAAAAATAAATAAATAAAATCAAAAATATTTACTGTCCCACAAATTATCCCTTAAGATTATCGATACAAAGTTTAAGCAATTCCAAGTTTTAAATTTAGTGAATTTTAATCAGGTCGTTATCGCAAGTTAACTAAATTATAATATTAGTATGAAATGGAATATAACTGATTGTAATACAATCAATTCAAATTAATTTTTATTTCATTAAGCATTACTGGTAGATTCTGAACCTTAGTTTGTTTGATTTTTCAATCAATTCCGTGGTGAATTTCCTACGCAGAACTCCATGCAATAAATTGCAAAATAATTACTTTGAACAATTTACATCTGTTTCACGCCTCTGACAATCACTTATATGATTCGAAATCTTGGACCTCTTGAAAAAATTTTAGAATTTTATATATACAACAACCAAATTTGTGAAAAGTGATTGGCATATTAGAAAAAAAAAAGATTAATAAATTTAATAGACATAAAATGTCTATTCTTTTTAATAAGACTTGGTTACAAGAGTAATTGCTGCATATAACTCGATTCTTCCGTCGAATCCGACGTATGAGGGTCAAGCAGATCAGTTCCCAGGAAACTGACAGCCCGACAGCAGCACATGAGATTTGATTATAGTGGTGAAGGTTTCGTGCAAGACCATCCACACTTTTTGAAGGGCCGAATACAGAGACCTGGTGCACTACGTGCCACAAGGTTTCTAAACGACCCTCCGCAGGTTTTGAATTCTCCTAGACCAGTTGCCATCCAAGGCTATAGGACCCAGTCTGTCCTGCTATTTACCCATAGCTGGAGGGAGAAGAAGGGGGGGATTAGCACGTAAGTGAATGTAATGGATTCGACTGGAATTCGAACTCCTCAATACAAGCCAACATTCATTACTCCACCGTCCCTCATATATATATATATATATATATATATATATATATTTAAATTTTTTTAAAGTTTAAAATATTTTTAAATTTATATATATATATATATATATATATATATATATATATATATATATAAAAGTTTAAAAAAATGTGTGTGTGTGTGTGTACTACAGTTTAAAAATTTGAGGCCACCCCTGGTAATATTTTAAATTGACACTAAAAGTAACTGTTTTGTTCTTTAAATAAGAATAAATATTATACATAGTTCAAAAAAAAAAAAAAAAAAAAAGTGAGACATTTTATTATGACAAAAAGAAAAAAAATTCCTCTTATGATTAAATTTTGCTCTCGGCAAAATATACTACTTTAGTCTTGATTACTGCAGCGCACATTTTTGGCATGCGTTGTAAAAGTTTCACAAAATATAAGTTTGATAACGGATTCTGTTCTTTTTTTCATTGACCCTAAGAGCTCTTTTTCATTTTTTTCCATTCTTCTGTTAAGTTCATCCGATGCTAATTCTGGGGGTGGCTTCACACTTTTGAAATGTAGTGTCTGTGTGTGTATATATATATATATATATATATATATATATATATATATATATATATATAAGTCATCCACAGACAGACTGTTTCAGCTCTTCAGTGTGGCTAGACATCCGGTTGCCTCTAGCTAGTATATATATATATATATATATATATATATATATATATATGTGTGTGTGTGTGTGTGTGTGTGTGTATGTGTGTACAGACACATACAATTCGGTCAACACCAGGCCATAATAGTCTGAAGAGTGCGTTGAAGCATGAAACAGACTATTGCCGCTTGGTGTTCACCTTAGTGCCCACTTTTATATTTAGATTAACGCTTTTAACCATCAATATAGCATACCATAAAACTATATATATATATACATATAAGAAAATCAGTATACAAACGAAGTGGTAAAATAAAAAAGTAGAAAAATCAATGAAATTAGTTTTTACTTGAAAGCGTTCAAATCTGTTGAGCAAACATAAGCATTGGACGCTATCACGTCCTTATACTATATATATATATATATATATATATATAGTGTAACCCGGATATAAGAGAGTTGTCGGGACCGGAGAAGAAGTCTCTTATATCCGGGTTTGGTCTATTTTATATACATTAACACAGGCTCTAATTTGGGACCAGAGAAAATCTCTCTTATATCCGGGTTTCTCTTATATCCGGGTTACACTGTATATGGAAAAGCGTATTAAGTAACGATTGATATAATTTTTTCTACTGCTATGTTTTATGAGGTTTTGAATCTGTAGTGAAATATTTCTAAAATAAATGTGAAAGGAAACACTTTTATAAACACTAAATGCAGAGATATGAAAGGGAACTTTTTTTAAATGCATCGATGACCATAAAAATCACACGAATATGAAAGTCATTTATCTATCGCATATATTCGTACATTCGTTCTGTTGACATCGATACATAAACAGATGGTGTGCCAAATAAGAAGTAATCATTGAAGAATCAAAAGATACAATCAAAGAAAGAAATGAATAATTTAATAGATATGCAAAATTAAAAACTTGGCTGGTGGTATGCGTTTACTTAAGACGAAAGAAATACGAATTTAAGAATTAATAATGGTTGAAAATACTTCATTTAATGAAAAGATAATTTTTTTATTGCTGTCACTAGTTGTTTAAGTAAAGACAATAAATCTACCATATTTTGAAAAAAATAATACACGGTTTTTTAAATTATTAACTTCAAATTTTGGTCGGTATTCGCTCAGCTTATATTTTGCGCCAGAATTAGAACTCAAGGTGTTTCATTTTGTGTTGGCGGGGGGGGGGGTCTGATAAATAGAAAAGGAAGACATTTCAATTGTAAATAAATAGAATTTAGAATTCTTGAATACAGTATAATCTAACATCTAGTGTAAATATTTTTGTTTAATTTTACTTTTTTTTTTACTTGCTTATGTTGTACTGGCGCCAATAGTAGAGCTGTTTAAGATTTAGTCAAATTTGAGTAAAATTGCTTTCAACAAGTTCCTTATGAAAAAAATCATGTATTCATTTTTAAAGTGATATAGAATAAACCTTTTTACTTTTACTTTTCTCTTTTTCTGAATTTCCTTAACCCCACTGACGTCAGTAGTGGAACAGCTTAAGTGTTAGTCAAATTTAAATAAAGTTACTTACAAGAAAAAAAAAAAAAAAAAAAAAAAAAAAAAAAAAAAAAAAAAAAAACAAATCATTGTAAATTGGATTTCAGTACTCTACTGATACTGAAAAACGACCGATTATTTTTTTTATTTTAGTTCACCCAGTACAAAGCTCAAGAGCCACTCACGGTAGAAGGTCACTGAGTAAGATTGTTGTAAAGGCGGATTTATTTGTTTTTTTTTTTTTTGTTTTTTTTTGTACAGTTTATCAACCTTTTAAGAGTTATTCAAATCCGAAAAAAAAATTTCGGCTTGTAGGAGTTATAGAACTCGATGTTCTCAAGCAGATTCCTATCTAAATACTGACTGAACATGGCATAGTGTGTCCTAGTTGTGAAGGTCTGAACTGGTGAAACGAAGTAATGTAACTCGTCCGAACGCTTACCATAGTAATAGCAATAGAATAGTGAGAGGCTAATAATGGTTGGCTGAGTGATAGAGATAGCAGTGAGAAAAACAATGACCTACAAATCGCTTTCGAAACGGGGCGGTGAGGACCAGTCAGCACTAGCTTAGTCATGGCAGCAGTACTCCGTTCTGGGTCTGATCTGCCTTTTGTAAAGATAGAGCATGGCAGTAGGAACTAGGTATTTTGGAGTGTGATACAAGTAACCGATCATTCTTCCAGTACCTTCAGCAATGGTACGAATATACGACTTCCATTTGAGGGCCAGAGTTGAGTTTTAGACCAAACAGACGTTTAAGGCAAGGTGCTTATATGAGTTTCATTTGATGTCTGCAGTAAGCTTTAGAACAAACAGACGTTCAAGGCAAGGAATTTATACGAGTTTCATTTACGGTTCGGGTGAAATTTAGACCAAACAGACAATGAAAGGAGTCTAAGAGTTCCATTTGAGGACTGTAGTGAGTTTTAGACCAAACAGGCATTCAAAGCAAGGAGCCTATAAGAGTTCCATTTGAAGTGGAGTAAGTTTTAGATCAAACATACGTTCAAGGCAAGAAGCCGATAAGATTTCCATTTGAGGACCGGAGTGAGCTTTAGACCAAACAGACTTTCAATGCAAGGAGCCTCATTGGAAGCATAAGGAGAGATCAGCTTTCAGGTTCTGGCCATCCAGTTGAACATCACTTATTATTCCTTTTATTTATATATTACGTCAAATGATACTGTTTACCAAAATTTTTAAACTGTATCAATTATGACAATTTTGTTTGTGACAAAGAAAGCACTGCGTAGCAAAAGAAAGGAATATGACCCTCTAATGCCGGTTATAGTTGCTAGGTTAATGGTATGAATATGATAATATTTTATCAACTGCCTCGTAGATTAGATATTGGAAGATATAATTAAAACGTAATGCATTTATGCAATAAAGAAAGTGATAAAGAACAGAAATACGAACAAAATCAAGGATGATAGCTTGTTAGTTAATAATCAACTATTGATTACCCCTCACTATTGTGTTCCTTTCAGTCTCAGTGTTTTAATATTGCCTTATGGAGAATATTTTATTCGCATCATTCCTGAAACATTATTAACGAAATTATGTAGATTTATTTATTTATTTTTTTTTTTTTTGTTAATCAAATATTGATTGCCGACAAGTTTGTTCTTCGGAGCGACATCTACTGCGAAGACAAATAAGGTGATTAAAATGATCTTCCAAAGCGGAAATGGTTTTTTAGTGCCTTACCGTTGTCTCCAGGGACGACCAGTTGACCAATTCGAAGTGTAAGAAATCTATTTTAATAGACGGATTCTCAATGCTGAAGTATTAGCCTCCTTTTTTCCCTTGAGAAATACACACGACTCATGAAAGCATTTATTATTGAATCTATAACAAAGTCCTCCCTGTTTCTTTCAATCATTTCTTTGGTCAATTTTCTATGCAGAATGCGACGCAATGTATTGGAAAAATGATTATTTCAAACACAGACGCACGCACACACACACACACACACACACACACACATATATATATATATATATATATATATATATATATATATATAAGGAAATCAGTACAGAAAAAAGTACATCAAGAAATTATTTTATACTTGAAAGAATCCAAAGTTGTTGAGCAAACAGAAGCTTAAGACGCTATTGATGCCTTTATATATATATATATATATATATTTTGGAAAAAAGTATTAAGTAACGTTGGATAGATTTCTTTTGTCGATCTGTTTGCGAGGTTTTGAATCTGTACTGAAATATTCTTGAAAAGGAACAAAAAGTAATCTTTGATTTTGAAAGACTCAAATGTCCAAGGAAGAGAGGGACAGAAATGTCCGGATAAGCATCCCATTCGATGAATGTAGTAAAATTCCTGCTCCAATCTACGTACATACACATGCGAGAGCATAAATGTTTAATTAAGTATTAG
This sequence comes from Acanthosepion pharaonis, assembly GCA_903632075.3. NCBI lineage: Eukaryota > Metazoa > Mollusca > Cephalopoda > Sepiida > Sepiidae > Acanthosepion > Acanthosepion pharaonis. The sequence goes on along the minus strand of CAHIKZ030004932.1, from coordinate 3,105,744 downwards.
ATGTGAATTTGATTACACCAGAGATGAATGCTTTGACACATACTCTTTGCATGCCAGGATTCACATATATATATATCTATGCGCTTGGAGACATGTCTGGATACATAGATAAATACTTATTATTACATACACACACTTATGGACTTATGTATTCGTATATATGTTGTGTATTTGTGTGCACATGCATACGGTTACATATCAATGTATACATACACCTGTACATTCTCAAATATATATGCTTATATAAATGTATTCATACAACATGGTAGAATTGAGTATGATGAAAGAACAGTATGATAATATAATATTAAAAATATTTATAAAAATATCGAATCAATAAACATATATTGAGAATGTGACAGATTCATCCACATACATACATACACACACGTTGACATGTGTTTGTGTGTGAGAGAAACATGCTGATGAAATTGAACCTTTTATCCACTTTCTTACGTTTCAATGCAAACTTCGTACATATCTGTGCATATCTCGATGAATATGTGGATTTTATTTAAAGTTGATGGCAAACATAGGCGCAAACAGGCCGGAGAGAAATAATAATAATAACAAATTAATAAATAAAAATAAAATTTAAAAAAAAAGATACAAATTAAAACGTTTTATAATTCGAAAAGAAAATATGTAATCTAAACCAAAAGATGAACACAGAGGACATCTAAACAAAATATGCGCAACAGGTAAAAAAAAAAAAAAAAAAAAACTATCATAAACAAACAGCTTTTCCATTTGTTGATAAACGCTAACGGGAACGTATAAATTATGAAACGGTGCTAAACAAAACGAAACGATCTGAAATGAGCTGACGAGAAACGAAACAAAAATGAAAAAGGTAAAAAAAAAAAAATATCATTCATAACAAAACAAACCGGTACAAAATTGCAGAAAGGTAAATATAAAAGGAAACATGGCAACAATATATATATATATATATATATATATATATATATATATATATATATATACGTAAGGTGAAATAAGAAAATAAAAACAGAAAGGACAAATTGATATTTTTTTTTACGATATATATATATATATATATATATAAGAAAAAAAGAGATGGATTGATTTGTTAATGTCTTACCGTTGGGCTCTCGTCGGGTAAAAAGATGGGGATGTCCTGCGATATGCACTTGGGTGAGGAAGAAAAGGACGAAGACGACGAAGCTGTGGCTGAGGTGGCCAACATTGAAAGAAGGACAAGTTCGGTCGCCGAAAGACTCCACCACCTGCGTGTTGCGACGGCAATCTTTCTGTAGACCATCAAACAACCGAAGGAAGTCTCGCCTGCATCACAGAAGGCGTCGAGAAAGTTCTGAAAGGTAAAGGAGACAAATGAACAAATGAATGAATGAAAGAGAATAAAAGAACAAAAAAAAAAAAAAAGAACTATTTGGAATTCTATCCAAAGTGTGGGAGTCGAACGTAAAACGTTGTTCTGGGGGAAAGAGAAAATAGAATGAATAAAGAAAACAAGTGGAGAAGAAAATAAACTTGGAGAAAGATTTTTGAGAGAAGTAGATAGAAAGAGAGATTAAGAAAATGTTAGAAAGAAAGTAAAGTAACATCCACTAAAGTAAGGAGAGATGGATATACTTGAAACAGAGAATGAAAGAAACAAGGAAAAGAAGAAAGACTGATCTGTTAAAGTTAAATAGACAACGATAAATGGAGAGAGAGAGAGTGAGAAAACGAGAAGAAAAGAGAGAGAACTAGGGAGAGAGAGAAAGAGAGAGATACAAATACACCGAAAATGATGAACGCATATACAAAAAACAAAATAATGTGTAGATCACAATGGTTGATTTCATTTGAGAAAGGAACAAGGAGATTGACGATAAGGTCGGGGTTTTTTTTTTCAGATTTAGAAAGACAAACACAAGCGATAGAGTATAAAAAAAAGAATAAAGAGAAAAAGTACAAATAAATCGGGAAAAGTTTTTAAAATGAAAGGGATAAAGAGAGGAAGAGAACAAAGAGGGAGTAAACAGAAATCATATCATTCACTGAGTATTAAATAGAAGAAGAAAAAGTACAAGAAAAATAAGAAGGAAGAAGTGGAAGAGAAAAGAATGAGTGAAAAGAGTTGAAGAATTGATAGAAGAAGAAAAAAATGAAGAAATAAGAGAGAAACATAAAAGTGAAAGAAAACGAAGAAAGAAAGAAAGAAAACGGTGAAAGAAAATTAAAAAAGAAAGAAAAACGAGAGAAAAGAAACATTCAAAGAAAATGAAAAGAAAAAAGAAAAATGGAACATGTAAGACAAAATGATAAAGACAGAAGGGATAGAGAGAAAAAACAAATATGACAATTAGAAGAAAATGAAAAAGAAAGAGACAAAAGAAAATGAAGAAGAGAGGAAGGAGATAGATGCAAAAGGGGAACAAAATGAAAGGAAAAAATGAAGGAAAATTAAGAAGGATGAAAAAATGAAAACAAAATAATTATTTTGCAGAATGAGAAAAAGTTGAAAAAATCTAAAAAAAAAAGGGTAAAGAGATTAAAAATTGAAGAAAAAAGAAAGAAAAGACAAAAAAAGGGACGAATATTAAATGAACCAAAAAGAAGCAATAAATGAATGAAATAAGGAAACGATGAATTAATGAAAAAGCAACAAGCGAAAGAAAGGGGCAATGAAAGAAAACCAGAAACAAATCAGTGAATAAATAAACAAAACTATGGATGAATAAATGAATGAATGAAAGAAAGAAGCTAAAAACACAAGAAAGAAAAAATAAATGAAAGAAGCACCACAAATTTACGAAAGAAGCAATGAATTGAAGAACTAATAAATGAAATAAGGGAGACAATGAATGAAAGAGAATAAAGGGATATATTAATAAAGAAATAAATAAAAGAAAGAAAACAGGAAGAACAGAGTTCTGTTCTATCAATTGACAGAGATTAATATTAAACACACACACACACACATATATATATATATGAGACCATTTATGGACGTATAAACACGGTGGTAAGAAACAGACATAAATATATCATTTTATATACTATTCATCCGAGCAAATCCCACATATTTCTGTATTCATCTCTCCCATTTTTATCTACTTCTGCATCTACCAGAATAAATAAATAAATAATCACTAAACAGGAAGAGAGATTCTTAAGCGTAATTCTTTCCCGCTTTATTTTGCGTCTTTTCGCCGCCATTTTGTTTGTTCCTTCCTGCGTCAATGCTAGTCTTTATATTCTCCTGCGAACGCCTCTCGTCATTTTTTTCCTTCTTTTATTTTGTGTGTGTGTGTGTGTGTGTGACATCAGAAAGCGATATCTTAGCTTTTTCCCCTCTGGCCCCACATACACCAAATAGATAAATAAACACACAAAATCATGTAGCATCCGTTTGTATTTCCAGTCAACCAATGCCCCAGAAGAAACACGGATGGTGAAGCGCTCGCTGAGGAAAAAGAGATTATGAATGGATAAAAAGGAACACTTAACTCGCTCTTTTCACAGAAGAAACAAGAACGTAAGGTTTTATTTATTTTTTATACTCATTGGCCATATTGTTGTTTGTAATGACATAATAACTGTATATGCCAAGAAAGCGCTTGCATTGCATAGTCCAAAAAGATTCATTTTTGTGTCCTAAACAGTAAAACGGCTTTTATCGTGTCGATGCACAAATCGATAGGGTACAAAAATAAATAAAATAAAATATTTTTAAAATGTAGTCGTAAATCACCATACTTCTTATCTGGAAGGTGTTGTTGTGTTTTAGACTGCAATGTTTATTTACATCATCCTCAAGAGACTGATGATTAGCTATTCAAATCAAATTTACTCAATCTATACTAAAAGAGCCGGTTTTGTTCAGAAGGCTTTCTAGTTTGATATATAAAGCTCAAAGTTTGTGTAAATGTCTGCTTTAAATGGATTAATAACAGATTTTTCAAAGAAAGACAAAAATGCAAAGGACAAATATTTACGAGTGTTTATTTCGATACAAATAAAATCTTGTGCATAAGTTGCCAATACTACTGTATTAATTGATGCAGTCATCGGTGCACGAACGCATAAATCTACTCTTCGACTCAAGCCACTCTTGCACTAACAGCATCATATTATCATAACCGGGTTGTTTTAGGTGAGGAATCATTCGAACTAGTATACTTATTTTGGTTGTTTTTTTGTTTTTTAATACTACCGTTCACAGCTGGAAAACCACTCAATGTAGAGAGTTACGGTTAAAATGTTGATGACGAGCGAGTTGTGTGAAACAAATGAAATCGTAGGGGTCTAGAGAATAAAGAGGATAGATAAAGGCTGTCCCTTGACACAATAAAGATTAAGGTTGTTATAAAGGGTGTTCCAATAACTTGGACCGATTTTAAATGTGAAGTAAGTTTAAGCGTCTAATGATTTTTTTTTTTTTTCTTTCAGATTTGGCGGACATTTGGGTGATATTATTTTTCACACATAATTGCCATGACTTAAATAACATGATCTAATAGAGAAATAAATAAATTTTCACCAATAACACTGATTTATTTACTGCTGACTTTGATCCGTCTTAATGAAACACCTTTTATATTCACAACTTTTCGGCCGTTGTACCTTGCTGCCTAGGTGTATGTCACCTCGGAATTTTGAACCAGACTCTTTATTCAACCCACAGTAGACTCTGTTCTCATTCGGTTTTTTCAGATTTAAGTATTATGTTGTATCAGTTCATTATCATTAGCGTCGATTGCCTGTTCCTTCCACTGAAAAAAGAGTATCTGACCTTTCGGCACTACCAAACCCAGGGATTGAATTCACATATGCTAGCAAGCAAGACAACTAGGGTTTAACCAACATTTTAATCTACTAGGAAAATTCAGTGGTGGAATATGTACTCAGATAGTAGATGCTAATTCTTTTAATCGTCCTATTTTTTTTTTTGTGTTTTTCCCTATAATCTTTATTTAATTCCACAGGTGTTAATGACCACCCTTTTCTCTAACATAATCAACCAAGAATGATTTCACCGTCTCTCCCCGGACGACGGGATTTCTATGCTCTTCCGTTACGTTTACTGTATTCCTTAATAAAGGTGCACAGGATGGATCTACGTACAGTTCTTGGTTATATTTTCTTCAGAAGGGACTTGGATTGGAAGAGATATCTCCCAAGGGTTGAACTGTTTTTGAATACCGTCCTCATATTGTACAGAAAACATATTATTTGCATCTTTTCGGATGTAACCCTTATGCAAGATAGACAAACCGTGGCAGATTTTCTTTTATTGTTGCCCTCAGCTCTTCTGTCCCTGCTTTCAGTAGACGATATTTTGCTTGCAGACGAGTTGATACTCCGAAGAGTGTTTATAAGGCTAATTATCTCTTCCAAACATGTGTCCGGATCGCTATTTTGACCCGATGTAGTTGCTAACAGACGATCTCTTTCTTGACATTGTATAGATGATGCGAACTGAAGTTCGATTATTGTCCTGTGAATGTTTTCTTACAATTCACTATATGCGAACGTCTTCAGCTCATAATCTACGCGACTGATCAATGACCCCCAAGAAGGCCAGCTGCACTTTGCGATTCTGAACTATATGAAAGCTTCTATTAAATTTATGTGTTTGCACATCTTTTTCGTGTGGTCCGAGTATGAAACTTTTTATTGTAACCCAGGGAAGGTTACTGAATAGAATAATCAAACGAAGGTTGGTAATGAACGATAATACTTAGGACAAGAACAACACATATAAGATTCGCCAGCGGTGCGTAGAAGAAGTACTCAACTGCTAGAAGTGAGTCACGTGAATTCCACAATGATTCTCCAACTGCGGGATATCTGCCAATCACCCACGCGGTCAGATGTGACACAAGGCCGAATTTAATGTGGGTTATCCGAGCCCGTAGGCTCGGCGTATAAAACGGGGTCGGGTAGCTGTTTCCCGAGACGAGACTCTGTCCTTCGAGATAGCCTCGTCTGGGGATCCTCTCTGTCCGGAGGCAGAGAGTTTGACCAGCACAGCTGGAGACGAATCTACAACTGCAGATCAATATACAGTATTTACTACTGTATTTATGTGAATGGGGACATACCCATTATCGTCCGTAGGTATGCTACAACAGTTTTATCAACGTATAGTCGCCATAAAGCAGCAATTTCTTTGAAGTATCTCATGTACGTGTTTGGTATTGGAGATCCTATAGCTAAACCATCTTTCTATCGGTATATGTCGTACTGAATAGGAAAAGGTATATATTAATTCATATTTTGCGTCACTTGATGGTGAGAGAAAGATTTCTAAAAATCCATTTTCATGTTCATTAATCGAATATTGATACGTTCCTAAGATGTTCTCACTCAAAATATGAGTGCAAAGTTAGACTGAAAAATGTTTGAAACGGCTGTTAACAAATTAAAAGAGTTGAAATTTTGGAAAGAATGTTACGATTATTTTAATGTCATGTCCATCCACAGCTTCCTTTACTTTAAATATCTCTACAGGATATAGGCAATCAAGACTCTGCAGACATCCCGTTTCTTTATTATTTGTAAACTGTCTTGCATTCTTGGGAAAGTGGTGTGGTTTCCCGTTAATTTCTCCACTGTTTTGAATTCAGAGATGCCTTCTCTTAGATAGGCTGTCATTCAAGGCTAAAGAGCTCCTGTCTACTTTACTATGTAACACATAGGTGCGGGAAGGGGAGACTGGTACACGCCTTTCAGAGTTGTTCTTCTCTTAGATTGGCTGCCAACGAAGACTAGAGATTTCGGTCGCTTTTGCTATTTAAATATCTAGCTGAGATGACTCATGTTATTTCTAATGGCATTCGCGCGAAAGTCGACTCAAAGAGGCTAGTCCGAAATTTGGAATGTCGCCAGTTTCACTTTTTGCGTCGACAAACGTCGGCGAGTAGTCTTACGATTACGGGTGCAAAAAGTAGAATAGGCGAGTCGAGTTCAAATTTCGGACTAACCTCTTGCGTTCACTTTTCCATGAATTCCCTTGGAAAGAACATGAGTCAATATCCTCAGCTAGGTATTTAAATAGCAAAAGCGATTGAACTCTCTAGTCTTGGTTGGCAACCAGTCTAACAGAACAACTTTGAATTCCAAACTGTGGAGAAGGCGATGGGAAGTGTCACCTACTTGATGGGTTTAAGTAAATGAATGGTAGAATAAAGATCAAAAAGTCAAAGATGGTCGGGTAAAGCGACAAGATTTACTTAAAGCAACAAAAACAGAATGCTGTAGAGAGCCATTCTACATCAAGAAAGGAAATAACACATGCATGACAAAAAATATCCACAAAGGTGGACATTAAGTAGGTGAGTTGATTAGAACGCAGTTTAATGACGGCATCTGTTGTCAAAGATGGACATGAGTTTAACCTTTATTGTCACTCAATGGCAAAATGTCTTCATCTGCCAACAGAGAATTAAAGAATTCGTCAATTTTAACAGAAAAAAATATGATCTGTGGATACGGGACACGTTATGTAGGCTTTAATTTTATTTTGAAAACCAATCAAATGCATTTGTATATGATTGTACTAAGATATTCAATTCAGTCAAGTCAATTCATGAAGATGTTACGCTGAAGAGAATAGGAATTCTATAAGATGATTCTTGAAGTAAATCAAATAATAATAGAAGACCATTGATGTAGAATGAACAGACTGAAATGGAAGAGACAGAAAGAAATACATATGACTAATCTTCACGAAAAACAAGAAATGAAAAGATGGAGACAGGGATAGAAGATAGAAAAAAGACAAATAAAAAGAACAAAGATAGATAGATCTGACGTGCTATAAACCGACTGAGCAACAAAGAACTTAGTCGATCAAGCATGATTCAATAGTGCATTAAGCGAAATTCCTCACGTCACAGACTTCTCGAAATTTTTCATAACTGCTCAGTTTCGTATCCAAACGCAAGCAAAGCAATTTTCTTTAAAAAAAAAAAGTAATGGATTTTTATTTATTAATCCGACAGACTTTTATCACTTTAGACGTTATTTTTAGTGAATATTCGTATTTGAGCAGATGCTAGGTTTATTTATTAAACAATCCAGTAAAATAACGTTTAAAGATAAAATCTGTCGGATTAATAAATAAAAATCCTTACCTGATTGGCTAAGTTCAGTGTAGCTCAGTTGATGTGGAGCATGTCGGATCTAACGACGGTTTCCTTTGTTCAGGAGGACATAGATAGATAGATAGATAGATAGATAGATAGATAGATAGATAGATAGATATGAACAGACATATGGTATATAGATACATAGGAAAAGCCTGAGATAGATCGTTCATATCTAAGATAGATAGTTGATAGATCGTTCATATCTATGATAGATAGATAGATAGATAGATAGATAGATAGATAGATAGATAGATAGATAGATATCTATGATAGATAGATAGGATGAAAGTTGATAAAGAACAGAAGGCCATTTTTCCAACAGCTTCGTATTTCTTTTTCCATTTGGCACGCACACAACACAACAATTTATTTAAATTTCCCCTTTTCTGACTATATAAAAACTGTCTTTCTATCTGTTCCAGTCCTATATTTAACATAAATTATTTATATCTCCATGCTGGCTGGATAAAGAAGAAAAAAGAAATCGCTCGCCTAAGCACCCGACCCGCAAAAACCCAAACATATTTTAAGATCCTATTTTTGTTTTCTTGTACATTTTTTATTGCTCTAAGCTGCTAATATAATATCGAATGTTATCAGACATACATATGTAAGACAAAGGTAATATTTACGCGGGAAAAGATACATTGGTTGTCGTCTTCGAGGAAATGTGCGGACATCTGGTATCTACATACACGTGTATTGCATAACGCACATATACAGAGGGCATAAAGACTACTTATATCCCATAACAGTTGATACATTTCGTGTGTGAAATTTCTATGCAAGTGTAACAGCTATCATCAGACAGAAGTTGTATTATATATGTGTTTGTGTCTATAAGTAGGTTTATACACGCGCGCGCGATAGTGTGTGTATGTGTCTGTGAACGTTATTTTTTTTTTTAGATTTGCACACACACATATATTTACATGGCCACATATATGCAGACAAACATATATATATATATGACTGTACACACGTACATATGTGTACGCGCGAACAAACACAATGCACATATTTGCATATTATATTATATATATATATATATATATATATATATACGAACATAACCACAAATATGATAATATACATACGCATTTATATAAACATGAACGCACGCACGCACACACACATACACATCATAAAAAATATAGTTTTAAGGTATGCTATATTTATGGGTAAAAGTGCTCAATATCAGAGATAGAGTATATATATATATATATATATACTCTATGAAAAATTCAAATTGCATTTTTGCAGTTATATTTTGTCTATATCTGATTTTTACACATCTACACACACACAAACACACACACATATGAGAACATACGCGTACTTATATACACATATATATTTTTGGATTTGTCCATGTACATACACACCCAGATTTATATATATATATATATATATATATATATACACAAACCTATACCACATATACACATACATATATATGTATGTATGTGTGTGTGTGCGTGCGTGTGTGTGTAATTCGCAGCATATATTTGTACAAGTGTTTCTGCGATACGTGATATATTGATGTTAATGTGAAAGAGGCTAACAGCATATAGATCAATTCTTTGTTGAGTTATAGCTTCAAGGTCTGCAGATGCTGACTTAATGTACTGTCTGTGTAGATATTAAGAGAATATTTCACCGCCTGTGACAGTCAAAGATAGATACATGTTGTTAGGGCGGATTTGCAGAGAACAAGCGGAATATTGACACAGAATTACAGTAGTGCCTTCTGGTGAAGGGAGGGGAGGGGTAAGCGATAAAGAATTTCAAACGGAGGACTTTTCTGAGCTGAATGGGGTTAGAGCAGGACTGTGTTCTGGTAACTGATACGGTCCTACAAAAATCGATGCGCAAATGAATATATATATATATATATATATATATATATATATATATATATATATATACTAAACCCCTCAGTTTATGGAGTCCGGTATAACGGATTTTAGATTGAACGAAGCTTTTATCAGAACTGATAAAATATTCTATTTTACTCCTGTTTATTCGTAATTAATAAAATATCATTTTATATTGGTCTATTTGAGATGAGGTATTATCATTATCCGTTTGGTGTAGTAGGCTCATCTTTTTTGTTATACTCCCAAAGCTTTGACCGTTCACCCTCCTGCCCTCCTCAGAGGGCTTTTGTACGAATAACACTTTATTCAATCAAAAGACTAATCGACACGAAGGTGAATAAGAGCAAAAAGTATTATGGTATACGAGATACCCACGAAGTATGAATGAAATCCGTCAAGATCAGCATTGTAATCAGAATGGAAAGGCAGTTAATAATAGCACCAACAATCTATAATTCTCAAAATATGAGTATGTATGTGTGTGTGTGTGATCGGATATTGTTTATGCGTTTTCACAGTTTTCATCCGATTTCGATGATTTTTTTTTTTTTGTTTGTTTGTTTGATAGATAATTCATCAGTGCCGGTTTTGAGTCCAAACTGGCTGGAAAACAACCTTGAAGGTGAAAATCGTAAAACTGATTTTTCACACTTTGCGCATAAATCAAAGGCAAAACTTTAATGTCTGTAAAAAACAGCGTACAATCAATTTAGAGAGTTGAAATCTAACGAAAAAGATTATTAGAATTATAAAAAAATATATAAATAAAAATTATCGTATATTATTATTATTATTATTGTGACAGTCCATGGAAGAGGTTCTTTCCTTGCAAGATTGAGAACGCAAAAACGGTCTTTTCAGAGACACACGCCATTCAAATTAATACCCCCTCATTTGGGGATGTGCCTCAATTGCACCTAATTGTTGTTATTAATATTGATTTTCGGGTGGGCTGACTTTAAACTCAAACTACTCCAATTGAACGGCAAAAACTCCCAGTAATGAAATACCCGGTAGAAGATTGGTTATACTGCTAGTGTGTATATATATATATATATATATATATATATATATATATATATATATATATATATGTATGTATGTATATGTCCTGATGCTACGCCAGACATGGCTCTCAAGGCTTCTGAGTTTAACTGGTTAGAGTCTTTACCATTTACATACTTTGCTTTGGTGAATCAAGATGAGTTACAGTAAATATCACATTCAGTAGCACGATTTTGCTTGTCAGTTGTTTGACCATAAATAGACTCTACAACACTGTTCATGACCGGAAGTTGTCGGGGAACATCGGAAAGGTTTTTTTTTTTTTTTTTTAAGTCTGAAAGACGAGATACGCAATGCGACTTGGGGGTCACATCTATATACTTGGTAACATTTTCAATCAAGAGACCGTCTGATTGGACTGGGAAGATATTTCAAATTGGGTCCCACCTGCAATGATATGCGCTACTTTTATCAAAACCTGTCACCATATCTCGGACATATCTTATGAAACAACGTTATATGGGTGCACTTCCCAAACTCGTGATGACCGGAGATTGGCAGCGGATCTCTCCTCCGATCTAGATCTAACATCTCAGTGTGTGTGTGTGTGTGTGTGTGTGTGTCCGGGGGGGGCTGGTTACATTCAATGCCTGGAAAACCACACTAGTTACATTCCATCATCACCGATGTGATCCTGAACTAACCACCAGTCACGATGAATGGATGTTCCCTCAGGGAGGCCTCGTGCCTTGACCAACTATTGGGCCTCAAACACAACCCAGACCTCAAATGGAACTCGTACAAAGATGTAGGAAAAATGGTCAGTTCTCTGCACTGTCCCACGAATTACCTGACACCCCATGCTATACTCTAGCTTTACAAGAAACAGATCAGGCTTAAAACGGAGTACTGCTGTCATATTTGGGTAGAAGTTACCTAGTTCTCGCTTTCCAGTCTCGATAGATTCCAAAAGAGTCTCCGCGTCCTTTTGAGTGACAAATTATTTTCCATCATGCAACCATTCTCTCATTCCTTAGTTTCACCAGTTCTAACCTTCAAGGTTACGACCCACCATGCCACACCCATTGTAGCGAACCACCCTCATTTCCTACATATTCCACTGGTGAGAGGTAAGTTCCACTCAAGTAGCTTCATTTCGTGAACCACTGCTCACCAAATCCCAAGAGGACGTTTTCCTCATCACTATAATTTTAACTTCTTCAAATGTAGAGTCACTCATTATCTTCCCAACATATCCGCATAAACTTCCTTAACTTCCTTAATCTGCAACCTTCTACCTCGAGTGGCTCCTGCACAAGGTAAACAACAACAACAACAATAATAATAATAATAATAATAATAATAATAATAATGGCGTATTCTTTTTCACTCATTAACAATAATAATAATTATAGCGTGGTGCTCTCTCACTCATTAATATTAATAATAATAATGATGGCGCGGTGCTCTCTTACTCATTAATATCAATAATAATAATGATGGCGTAGTGCTTTCTCACTCAATAATAATAACAACAACAATAATAATAATGGCGTAGTCTTTCCCACTCATTAACAATAATAATAATGATGTCATGGTGCTCTCTCACTCATTAATATATAATAATAATAATAATAATACTGATGGCGTAGTGCTCTCTCGCTGATTAATAATAATAATAATACAAACTAGATTAACGTTATCATTTAAAAAAATGACGCCATCACTTAAATATGAAGGCTTATTGTCCCATAAAATGAAACTTTATATAAAGGGGTGTGCTGAAAGGTTTTCACCATAACCAAGTTTCGAATATGGTCGCATCAGATTTGGGGAAGTGGGTTGCTTTTTTTTTCCAACAGTTCCACGTTATCTCAGAAACGTTTCAAAAGTTTTGAGCCCGAATGTGATTGCCATAACAATGTTTCCAAATACTTGAATGTCTAATAATACATTTCTTGTTATACATCGTTTTCGACAAATTTGGCCATTTTCATTGTCCTCAGTAATTTCTTGCTTTGATTTATCAGAAGCAATAAAAGAAAATGGAAGCAGTTCACGATGATCGACGAAAATTAGAATCAGAAACTGAAGTTATCGCATTGTTATTGAATTTTTGACTATGGAACATATCACTCGGCAAGAAATCTGATTGCATGCAAAATGTCTACCACGAGGATTGCCCTTTATACGCAACAGTTAGACGTTGGGTTGATAAGTATCGTCAACAGAAGGCGAACGGCGGTCAGAGTGGACTGTGAAATTAACCTTTGTTGAAAAACAAAAGTATCCTTTCTGATGATAACATGTCATATACAGACAACTACCAAACAGAGTAAAAATACTTACTAGAAGCTCAAACGCACTGAAATGAATACACATTATCATCCGAATCCCGCATAGACAAACAAGAATTATGAGACACACATAAATTATACACACGAACGCTGCTTAATAGGTCAGATACACATGTGATCGGTTTAAACAATGGCAAAAACAGACAAAACAAAAATAAAAATACCAGACTATGAAGCTTAAATAAAAGCCAAACATGTTATGCTTCCTATTTGTTTCTTATTCTATCATGTTATATATATATATATATATATATATATATATATATATATATATATATATATATGTATATATATATTATAGTAAAATGTATTATATGTATGTGCTTTTAAAACTCAGTAAATTTCAAAGTATGTTATTCCAAAATTCGCTTGAAGATGAAACAAAACTAATGCTTTTAATTTAATTATATAATTGAATTTGAAGATTTTGGTTTCTGTTTTTGAAACATGGTGATTCCTGTGAAGTGATGGAACAATATTTTTAAATCAGTTAATTTATAATATACGCACACACACACACACACATACAAACACACTATAGTCCAAAAGTTTGTGGTCACCATTTAAATTTCGAAAATCACCTCCAAAATTGAATGTTGTGGGTCTTTTTTTAAAACTAATTTATTATTTCATTTCGGGCCATAGGAATTTTTTCTTTATGTCGGGTTTTATCATATATTCTATAATAATAATAACAACAACAACAACAACGAAATTAACCTAAATTTTGCTTTATCTACCTTGCTGGCTAATGGTAATCTTAAGGCTGAGAAACCAGGGAAACCCTGTTTATAGCCAGAACATTTTAACTTCAGTAGAATCTCCTGGGTGTTCTTGAACGAAGAAAGGTAATTCCTTATTACGAATTGCAACTATGGAAATTTTACTATACAACTTTTCAAAAAGCAACTCGCCTGTTTGAATGATACATTTGAACACACTCATTTTTCTGGGCACTGGCCATTTTTTTCTGATAACGTCCGTTCACAGCATAAAAATGCAGTACAGTAAACCATGCCTTCACAATTTAAAAATGTAAAGGGTCACACTGATCGTAGAAAATGAGTCGTGAGTCGCAGGAGTACTTATTTTTAAAGTAAATTACTGTTTATGAGTGAGATAGTAACGGATAAAGAGAAAAGGGATGGCAAGAAAATTCTTTCTTTTTCGACGAAGAGTTAAAAAGAATTACATTATTTACATTATTCGGACTATTGTCCTCATCATTGTCGCCATATTACAACGTTTTATCAGGTGGTTGGAATGTCGAACAACCCTTTATTTCGCTCACAGGGGTAGACTGTTCTAGTTCCATGTGCCATGTTTAACGGATGTCAGTTATCAGTTATCCCCTGTTAATTTTCCTCTGAAAGTTCTCCACTGCCTTAACTGGGTATTGAACTCTCACACTCTTTGGGTCAAGTCATTGGATCTAACCAACGCCTTTATCCACTGTGCCATGTGTCCAGTGAGCGAAATAAAGGGTTCAGTTCGACATTCCAACCACCTGAAGAAGGCCGGAGCGTACAACGGCCAAAACGTTGTAATAAATATGGCGACAAAGATGAGGACAATAGTCTGAATAATATAAATAATGTACATAACACTTCATCTCAGAAATATAGACAGATACTAAAAAGGATTAATTAGATACAAAGACAGAGAAATAGTTGAATAGGACGTTAGCGATCATGGCTCTCCACAATTTCTTGCCCTCTGTAGCTCTTAATAAATTGTCTTTTTGCTATCTCTCTTAAACCTTGTTTCGCCATCTATTTGCTCAAGCTTGCTAGGTAGGTCATGCGTTGTTTTCCTCTATCTCCCTTGCCTTGAATCTGTCATGCGAGTATAAAATTTTCCAAGCCGTCTTTCTTCATTATGTGCCATAGAAACTTCAACTGTCTCTGCCTGATGTGTATAAGTGTCCTTCTTGTTTCCTCTAAAACGTCCTTGTTGTTCACATGTTCGGTCCATGGTATTCTCAGTATCCTTCTGTAGAATCACTTTTTTGTTGCTTGAAGTCTTGTCTTCATCTGTGAGGAGATCGTCCACCATGCCTACACAAAACTGAATGTTTTATATGCGATCAGTCGCCGAATTTATTCTGAACACAAACATTGATTATTTTGAGAACACATTGCGGGCTCCACTAGGTCGTCTATCGTGCCGCAGGTGGCCCGCATTTTGTGCAGGCTCTCCTACGTGCAGCATAATCTATAGGTCTGCTATTTTAAGGATCTCATTTCTTTTTAATTCCAAGCAACACACATTGTCTGCTCAATTGTTCCAACCCTGCCAGGACACCGAAAAACGATGGAGTAAACATTTTAGATAAAAGATAGGGCGGAAATAAACTTTAATGACTGAGTTCTGATGCAATGAACTCTTTTGAAAAGATGTTAAATGCTTGCATCGACCTAATAAGTTAATGTAGAGTACGTTTCTACAACGGGATTAAATTTCTATCAGTAGAGTTATGCGAATGTATAACAAATGACTGAGTTTCAGAATTTTGTTTTTCATTCCTAAATAAAAAATGCCAGCAGGATTTCATAACGATAATGACTTCAATTAGTTCTTCTTCAATCAATTGAGATTAAAATTCGATTCATCGAACGCAATCGAAAATTCTCGATGCTTATATTTACCCCTGTCGATAAGTTTCGCCATGTTTGTTTGCTATTTTTTTTTCTGCGTCGCTGGTTTCATCTTGATAAATTTCAGCGAAACGAACCGTTCTGCATTTTATATAATTAACCACCTCAGAGAGGATACTTTTCTACCTTCATTAACAGAGACCGACAAAAAAGAAAAGAAGAAAGTAAAACGAAAATATAAACTCGGAGATTAAACGAAACACGAAACAAAAAATATGCAGATCCCTACCGATAAAAATTCAATGAATGGATCAGATGAGAGATTGGTAACGAATAAATATTCAGAATGAACAGAAAAAAATTTTATAAAACCAATAGCATATTCTAAACAAATGAGTTTATCTAAGGAAATATCTCAAAGGCGCCACACATCCTGAAAATCTACAGGAAAAAGATACATACATACATAAATACATAAATAATTTATGAATATTTAATCAAAGTCATGCCCTGATTTTTCAGTATATATATATATATGTGTGTATATATATATATATATATATATATATATATATATATATATATATATGTGTGTGTGTGTGTGTGTGTGTGTGTAATTTTTGTGTGTGCTTATATCAAAATAAAACAAAAATGAAGCTAAAATCAATAAAAAAAAACGTTTCGCAAATGTTACATCTACAGGATTAACAAATGTTTGCTATTGCTGTTTGACCTCGCATGATCTTTCATTCGAGAGATTTACCAAGGGAAGCAAATCGTTTTTGTTTTTATATCCCTACCGTTCCCTACCGTTTTAGATAATTTGTTTGTTTACTTTTTTTCCTCGTATAGACGACGGCGTGTAGGCTGAACTTCTGGTAATGAAAGAAGTCCCGTGGTCATTGACTTCGATGTAAGTGACCAACTCCTTGGCGCTAGTGCATTGAGCCGTTTAGTGACATACATACTTGTCGACAGATCGAAGTCAGAGGTGATTAGCTTAGTAGGGATACGGGAGTGAATGAGTTAAAAATCTTTCGTTTGATCAACGGAACTCTATCAGCGAAGGATCAATATGGGCTTTGCCGGAGAGAACGTGTTGGATTTGAGAGAGGAAATAGGAAAGGAAACATGAAAGTTGAAAATAGAAAGAACGTAATATTTGATCGGACTTATTGTCTTTTGGAATAAAAAAAATGTATATTTAACAAAACAAAGGAAGAAGGAAGGAAAGAATAAAAGGATGAGGGAGGAAAAATAGGATTAGAAGAAAAGAATAAGAACAAAAAAGACGTTTTGAAAGAAGAAAAATCAGTGAATTAATGAAAAAGCAAAACAAAAAAGAAAAACGAAATAAAAATCAAAAAGGAAAGAACAAATTGATTGATTCTTTTTTTTATATCTTATCAACCTTTCACAGATTATTTAAAGCCAGAAAATATTTTCAGATTGTAACAATTTCTTTTAGTTAATAATGATTTAATTATACAAGTCTTACTAATTAACCCACAACTGGGGGAAGAAGAGATTGGTACATACCTTTATCAACGGTATTTACGCCTAAGTGAATATAACAAACCCAAACTTGAATTGGAACTCGGCTCTCCAATTAACAATTCTGAGCCATTATTCATTGCACCACCCGCACATTCATATTTACAGCACCTGGTATTCCCAAGCGGTGGCCAATTTAGATACTGACTAGATTCGACGTTGCTTAACTTCGGTAATCGTACTGGAACCAGTGTTTCAAAGTGAGCCCAGAAAGAACAAAGGTTAATGGGGTAAAGAGAAGGAAAAATAATAAAAGATGATTTGAAAAGAAAAAGAAAAGCAAAGTACAGAGGTGAAAAAAAATGGAAAAATCAAAAAAGTATCAAAGAGAAGAAATAAAAAGTGAAGAACAAAGGAAAAAAGAAAGAAAGAAGCAAATGAATGAACCTATTATGACTGATGAAAGAAAAAAAAACAACTTACGAATGAAAACAAAATAATAAAATGAAAAACAAAGAGATATAGCATTGCTCTGGTTGGAAAGACTTTAAGGCCTTTTGAAGAGGAAAGAAAGTGTAGGATTGATTATCTCCTTTATGATAGAATTAATAAAGACAGAGAAAATAAGACGAAGAGAAAGAAAAAAAAAAAAGAAAAGTCACAAAGTGTGTGGAAGAAGAAAATAGAACGAAACAGAAGAACAAGGAAAAAAAAGGAGGAGAAGGAAACTCCAGGAAAAGTCAATAGATGTAAAAGAAAAAAAAACAACTCCAAGATAAGGCAAAGATCAGATTAAGATCAGTTGATACAGCAAATCCGCCAATAGTGCTCTTCGGCCTTCCTCTGATTGCAACCTACCCTAGAGTTACGACATTTAAATTACTGACACAGTATATTCATATACTGAAAATATCTAACTTTTTATGTTTTAAACATGAATGAATTTAATTAACGAGAAATTCCAGTAGTTGCGATTTCATACAATGCACATCGAACCAGATGTTAAATTAGACATCTTGTGAGCTGTACTGAACTAACTTAAAAGAAAAAGAAACATTTTCATGGGTATCTCATATATATGTAGCATGTGATTCAAGCCCGGAAATGCCAGATGATCTGAATCACGTTTAATAAGAAACCAAAAAAAAGTTAATCAGTGATTACCACAATATGTACTAAACTCACCTCAGATAATATCAAAATAGACTTTACACGCAGAGTTACACAAAAAGTATCAGAGGAGTCATGTGCATCAGCGGGTTGACCTGCAAGGTGCAAGGTGCAGATTTCGTACATTACAGGATGTCAGTGACTCCTTCCGGCATAGACTTATCCGGTCGACCTTAAATCTGGTCCCGAGTCTGCAACCCCATTGATTATTATGTGAGGGGTGCAGTTGAGCGAAAAACCAATAAAACTCTTTGTTAGACCAAAGATGAACTGAAAGCAAGGATTATAGAAGATTCACCAACTTAAACAAGGAGACCGCCCAGAAGAGTTGCATGAGATTCCGAAGTCGTCTGGAGGCCGTGGTTGAAGCCAATGGTGATTTTATTGAATAAATTTACTCTTTAGTATATCAAGATACTTTTGTTTAATTTGGGTAAATATATCTGTTAAAATGAGATGTCATTTTCATTTTATGCAATTTAGATGACAGTTTATCCATCGCACCCTGTATAATACAGTTACGTTTTTTTAATAGTTTTCCACAACGATATGAAATGTGTGCATAGTAAATCGTAATTATTTTAAGATTCAAAATAGTTTCAACCCTGCCGTTATCTGAATTCCAGTCAACAAGCAAAATATTAACAAATATAAATAAAATTTGATAAATGACATCGATGAATTTTATTGGAAACGCCTTTAAAAATTGTTCCATCATATTTTTAATCAACTCAGAGAGATAAACATTAATCTCCATTTTCATGTCCGCAACAATAATGAAGAAGTTAATTTACTGTCATATGATGAGAAGGAAACGTTATAGTCGCCGTTGGTGTTTCAAGTCTACAAGTCCTTTTTATTATTTAAAAGCACAATTACAGTCTTATTTTTATTGCTTTTGCCTCTTGAAAATTTAACTTTATTTTCTGGTCAGCGTAAAAAAAATAAATAGATTTTCTAATGTCTGCAAGCGAAGATGTCTTCGTAAATCGAGCAATATGTTTCATGAAGAAACTTTATTCCTGGATATTCAAAATTAAGACAAGAATCGATTCGCTCATTTAGATTTAGTGAACTGACATAAAACTGACATTTTTTTGAATATTCGGAACATGATCAAATTATGATGCGTCTTCGTCGAAACAAACCGTTGAAGTTTTGACGAAAACGTTTTTCTGCTTTTGGCTTTTATGAAAAGCTGCTCGTTCGATGTGAGCAAACGTTTCACTCAGCACTCTTTACATTCAACAGAAACTGGCTAGAAATGGCAGAAAAATGATACCTTCATTGAATTCACGAATTTATCTCGGAAGAATATGGAAAGAAAGATTACGTTATTGGCACACGGGTCAAGAATAATAGAATTCCAATCCAGAATGAGTTGATCAGTATATAATCAAGTAATCTCTCTAAATCCTGCTTTCTAAGTTAGATGGATAAATGTATTTGTACTTACGACAAGAACCGATACCTACATAAAGACTATTCCGAAATTGTTAAAAGCTGTAAAGAATACCATAAGCTTAGATTAGGGGTGGGGCGCAATCCAAATGTATTATGGTGCCAGTGTCGCTGAAGGATTTCTTTTTCAGGAATGGATTAAGGACGAAGTAGATCACCTAGCTTATAGAACAGGTGATGAAATGTAAACAAAAGGATTTTTCACAAACCAAAGGATGTCTAACATTTATGGCTTTTGTTTGAATTTTCGATAATGATGAAATGTACGCTTGGTCAGTTGATAGTCGGCTCAAAGCTTTAGTCCGTCAATTCCCTGGGGGTGCGTGTTGTATCGTGACACTGCGTCGCAGGTAAGGAAGTAGGAACATGACGAAATGAAAAAAGAAAAAAGGTATTTTTAAGGAAAGAAAGATAATAAATTCCTCTAATCTGTTTGGTTTATTTTGTTTTACAGTATATGAGCAGTGGGTAACTGTTATATTCCATGCTAAGGGAATAAATACTTAACACGAGGTGGATAATAGAAGAAAGGCTTATTGTACACAACCGGTACAATATGAAATATGGTACTGGTATACACACAGGTCAATCTAGTAGTGAGTGCCACTAATTGGAAGGTCAGACGTGCTTGCGCCGTCTCACTCTCACTCTTTCTCGAGTCTCTCGTTGACTTTATAGGTACTTACTACCTATAGTGTAATCATTCATAGGATGACTGGTTATTCCATTACATCAGTTATTTAATGCCGACAATATTTTTAGGATAGGTTCGTATGAATAGAATATGTATTCTTTGTAAGAAAGTTTGTAGATCAGGTTTCATTGACATGTTTTTGTGGAGAGTTAAATATATTGCTGGTAATGTTTTCTCCAAAAATGTATTGCTGGTATTTTTACTATAAAAATCTATTTTTATACTTTCATAGTGTTTTGATCCCAGTTTTTTTTTTTTTTTTGGGGGGGTAATTATTTGCCTATAGCTGGGACCCTAACAGGTGCTACCACACCGGGTCAGGGTGGACCTGGGAATAACAGCAATTAAAAGGTGGTTACACGCTCCTGCCGGATGTAGTTTATCGTCATGCTCAGGGCACTGAATTGGGTGGTCAAGAAAGAAAGCACATAAGAACATGGTAACGAAAAGAACGAAATTTCACTTCTTCGGACATATACACTGGGATTCATTATTCTATTTGAATATTCATTCCGTTGTTATTTTGGGTATTTTTTCCTTCGCGAGAAATCCGGAGAAGCAAATATGAACGAAGAATCTACACAAATAAAATACAAAGCATTTAGGAACGGAAATTGAATATTTACATCTATACAAATATTAATGTGTTTTTAGCAGTGGCGGACTTGCCCACCGGTATACCGAGAAATTTCCCAGTGGGTCCTAAAGTAATGGTCTATCGCTTTAGAAATAACCAAAAAAAAAGGAAAATCTAAAATTCGCACATACACATATTATATACAATCTCATTTCACCTCAAGCAAGGCGATAATACCACTAAGATGCAATGGCTTACTGGAAGAGAAAGAGGTGAGACTTAAGTGAGAAGAAAGAATAATAAAAGAAAAGATTTCAAGAAGACAGAAGATGGCGATTGACATTGAATTTAAATTTTTAATGATTATAGGTGACAGGGAAGCAAGAAATCTGAAGAGAGTTTTACAAGTGATAATTGCGAGTAAAGAAACTACCAGAATAGAACATACAGTTGCATCTGAATAGTTCAACAATAAAACGATAATACTGAGTCACCAATCTAATAGCAATGCTTAATTCAATGCAGTCAAAGCACCAAAAAAGAAAAAGCTCATCAGAACAATTGCTATGAAAATATTTGTAAAAAAAAAAATAAAAAAATAAAGAAACTGCATTAATATTAGAAATAAAAAACTCGTAACTTTGAAATTGATATAAGTTTAGAAGAAAATCCCGTTTCCATATTGTCTTAAATTAAGATAGTTTGGTTGATTGGTTAATTTAATGACATGTCAAATCTTGTTGAGTTACTTAATGTGGAATATAAAGAAGTCTTATAGAACAAAAATCAAAATTAATTAATAGATAGGTAGAAAGTCAACATAGGATTCGATTCTACACGTAAGTCAAAAAATTTAACAAAGATTCAATTTACTCTTGACCAAAAAAAAAAAAAAACTGAACTGACACCGGTAAACACTTGATTCAAAAAACTGATCTAGGCCAGGTTTACATTAGACGAAAAGAAAGCTGACCTAAAACCGATTTACACTTGACTCAAAAAAAAAAATGGGACGAGGTTCGCTTTACACTTTACTCGAAAGTTAAACTCGGTCCGATTTACACTTGGCTAAAAAAAGTTGACCTAAGACGGAGGCCCAGTTTACATTTGACTCAAAAGGTAGTCATTGCTTAGATTTATACCTATGTTGGTAAGTATCCACCTGAAAAGCGGGTCCTTTTGCTGTTGGTGGGGGTCTTATCCCACTGCAGAATGTGCAGTGAGTGTATTCTAAGACTCGCGAATCGGACAGTTTGATCGAAGAGAAAAGTCGAAATATAACAATGATAACTCGAGACATGATACGTAAACGCAGCAAGGAAAGTTTACCGGCACAGAAAGTAGAATCAGCGAACCAAGTTCCCGCCTAGTCTATTATATTCACATTCATACAAATACCCTCACAAAAAAAAGCTAGGTATACATCTCTTCTCTCCATCCCCTAAGTATTGGGTTAAATAGCAGTTTTGATTAGGCTATCCAGGTTTGGCAGCCAGTCTAGGAGAACGACAGCCCTGAGTTTAAAAAAAAAAACAGAAAAAAAAATAAAAACATGTGGAGAAAGCAACGGGAAAACACTGCAAGACGTTACCAAAAAAAGTTATAGCGACTCACAAATAATTAAGAAAAGCCATGAATGCCTAAATCCTGAAAAACAAAAGACATAGAAAAGATGTAGTAGTAAGAATTTTTTATTGCCTATTTAATTTGTGACGAAACATAACAGAGAAATTGGAACTCTTTTATGAGAAAAACAAAATTCCAGAATGACACGAGTAAAAACAAACGAATACATTTCATATCAGCTGCTCAGTCAATTCTGGCGGGAAATACTCACTCTCTATATACAACTTTACCCCCCTACCTCTCTCTCTCAAATTCAGAAACATTTTTTCCTACTGTCCGCCTTATTCAGCTTGAAAATTTAAAAAATACATTCGTTCATTTTGACTCAGTATTTTTTTATGGATACTTAAGATTTTTCATTGTATTTTTCTTTAGAATTATTTTTCTTTTGTATATTTATTCACGTTCCCCATGTAAAATACTGATATTTTTATTGAGTTACTTCATTCTTTCCATTTAATTAATTAATTCATTTTATTTAATTTTATTTTTTTCAAAAAATAATTCTTTTGGATACAAATCCTAAATATGTCAAATTTTTCCGTTTTAATTTTTTTTATTCTTTTTTTTTTTTTTTTTGTCGTCGGCACTTGAAAAGCTTAAAATCAAATCCCTCTTGAAAAAGATTTACCCAGGTAATTTGGCGAAATTACTAACAAGGTTTCAATTTAAAAAAAAAAAAAAAAAACTATTAAAAAATAAATGAAATGAAGTAAAAATTTCAAAAAGAAAGATAAGGGGGATAACTCTTCCGAATGACAAAATGAATTTCAGATAATTGTAATATGTACCGAACGTAAAAGTAATCGTGCAGACTATTAGCGAAGGGAGTTCAAATTTTGCTGCGTGTCTCACTGCCAGATTAAGCTGGGTATATACCTAGGTCTACTGAGCTGATTAATTGCCCATTGGCAAGCAGTCGGTGTTCGAGCTCTGATAAAGACTGAAACCGTAAACTTTAAAATCGTAGCACAAAGTCGGGAATAGCTTATTTACAACAAATGATAATCTAGATATAAAATCCCTTTACACCAACGTCACGGTTGGAAAAAGCTTAGATCTTTTTTAAAAAAATAACATCTAAGACAAACCTCGCTCTACTAATCGCTAAAATAATAAAAATCTGCCGTCCCATTACCAATCAATGCTATTTCAGATTTATTAATAATCTTTATAAACAAAAATTTGGATTACCAATGGGATCACCCCTAAGGGGAGTGATGGCATGTATCTTAGAATTTTTCGAATCTGATCCTTTCCAAAATATTTTACTTAAACAATCAACATATTTCTAATATATTGATGATTCTCTATTAATATATCCCTGTGGAACTGATTTTTCTGATCTTGTAGTTAAACAAAACCAAGTCGAATACACAGTAGAATTTAAATATGAAATGGAAAAAAAACAACAATCTACCTTTCCGAGATATTACATTAACAGTAGCTTAAAACTTAGTGTCCACCAAATCAACTAATAAAAATGATCTCATAAATTTCCATTCCCATCATAATAGCAAAATAAAATCAAAAATAATCACTGGATTCTACTTAAGAGCACTCAGAATTTGCAGCCCTCATTATTTACATGAAGAGAAAAAATATATCCGAAATACTTTCAAGCCCCTCCAATACTCTAACTAGTTCATATTCAATGCGAAACAAAGATTTATAAAATATTTAAAAATAGAAAAGTGGCCCTTCCTGATAAACCCAACGAAACAAAAATATATATATTGTTCTAGCCACTAACTCTATCACAACCATAACTGAAAAGAATTTATCTAAATTCAACATAAAATTTGTCACAACTACGTCTGAAACTATACTTAATTAATTTAAAAAAATAAGCTAAAACTTGAAAGAGGAATATAATCTATTATCTGTAATAATTTTCACAATGAATACATCGGAGAAGCATCAAAGAACTTAAATAAAAGATCATATGACCACAAAAGGAATATTTCGCAAAACAACACATTAAATGCATTAGTTGCTTACTGTAACGTGACTGAACACAATTTTGATATTAAAAATGCTACTGTAATTAAAAGACAAAAATGTATAGAAAGTGCCTTAATTGCTGGATCATCCACAGTAAATTTGAATCCAGGTTCTTACAACGCTCCACCCTTCTTGGCAGATCTTCTATTATCACAATGTGGGATATTTAATAATAAAAGTGATGGAAACAAAGAAAACAATCTAAATGAAATCGGTTAGATTATATACCCAACAAACACACACACCAAAAAAATATCTTTAATTTTAAATGTTCCCAGCATCTTTCCTTCGTGCTTAGTCACAAACTTAGTCCGATGAAGTCCTAAAGGACGAAACGCGTCACACAAAAACTTTTTTCCACTTTCTCATACATTTTCTCATAAAATTGTTCTTGGTATATAAAAAAAAAAAACAACTATATATCGTTATCCCATGTGCACAGATTATTTGTCTCTACTTATTTTTATACTGATCTTTCCTGTTTTTTCTAACCCATGGACTTTCGATCTTTTCCAAGATCAATTTCAGGGGTAAATTACAAAGACAAAGTTATTGTAGTTTACCGCTGAAGATGCCCTTGGAGAAGATTGAAAGTACTTAGATTAACAAAAACTATGGCACCTTCCTTGATGAATTTCATCTTAACATCAAGAAACAGATTAGACAACTGGAAAGGATCAGTGTAAAATAAGTAGACACAATATATTTATATTATTCTATGAAACATGTTTAAATGAAGATATGCTGCTTATATACAACACAAACTAACAAAATAACCAGCTCGTATTGAAAAAAAGAAAAAGGAAACTAAACCAAAGTTGGTAACGCACAATACTCAAATACAGAAAATCTCAAAACATATATATATATATATAGTGCTGGTGTTAATAAGACAGTGTTCAATGTAATATAACACAGCTATTAAGTATATATTAATAAATAGACATATTCCTCACCACTAGCATGACTCAGAGTTTCATGCACAACACAATCTTCAGGTGCTGAGTATGGACTGACTGTAACGCAATTTGAATTGTAATATAGCTGGTTATCACAATATTGTGCTGGGATTACTGTTTTTTAATTTTAAAATTATATTTGGCAGTTAAAATAAGCGGGATTTATATATGTATTTAAAAAGAAAAAATAAATTAAAAAATTATATTTTTGAGTAGTGCATATTCATATTTTAATTATTTTTTTAATTTCACTGAAAGGGGGAGTACTTGTTCTAATTTAAACAAAAGCAAATTTATATATCAAATAAATAAATAGTATTTTACATTAAAAATAAACTCTAATTTACATTAAAAAATTAATCAGGATCAATGTATTTAAGCAGATATTTTTATGCCTAAATGTAACCATAAATTCATTTCTCTTGTTTAATAGGCTACGGTTATTTAAGAGTTTTAAAATAACCAGTTTTTCAACTAGACTTAAATTCCATTTATTTCCTTTACTGTTATAAGCCTGAGCCCTAGATAAAATTTCCCAGTTGATTGATGGTGAGATGCCCTCATTCTTTAATTACTAGAAATATTTAAAGAAAGCAGTGCTGTGTTTGTGTTTTGATTTACTTAAGGTCATTCGGTGATGGAAAAAACGAAATTTCCAAGGATTTTTAAGTGGAACCAAAATAAGACCTTGTTTCTTTTTTTTGTTCTTTTTTATAGCGGTGAGTGATTATATATATATATATATATATATATATATATATATATATATTCGAACAGGTTTGCTTAAATAATTTAGACATGCAATGTCTATTTATTTTAGTTTCGATCGTTTCGAGTTCGTAGATTAATTTCTTGGGAGCTGTGGAAAATTGATTAAGAAAAATACCAAAATTTTTTTTCAAATAATTTTTTTTTACAAACTACTTTCAAGAAAACTTTGCTATTTTTCTTAATTAATTTCCCACGGCTCCCAAGAAATTAATCCGCGGACTTGAAAGGATCGAAACAAAAATAAATAGATATAACATGTCTAAATTATTTAATCAAACCTGTTTTAATAAAAATATGCTGCTAAATGCACACACACACATATATATATATATATATATATATATATATATATATATATATATATATATATATAATAAATAAAAATAAAAATAAATGTACGTATAAGTGCTCATATACAAAAACATACATATATCCTTTGGTTTAAGAAAAACAGTGTCCAATGCTAAAAAAAAAAAAACACAGAGCTATTAAGTATATATTAGTAAAAATACCATGTAATGTACGCTGCCAGTAATACTACTGGACCAAGACTCTCCTGTTGATTTCGATGTATGAGGCTCAAGCAACTCGGTTCCTAGAAACCGACAGCCAGAACAGACCCGCACAAATCATTTGCTTATAGTGATAAAGGCTTGTGCAGAACCAACGAAGTGGCGAATACAGAGAACTGGCGCACAATGTGCCACAAGGTCCCCAAACAACCCACCTGCTTTTTACCTCTAGCTGAGATGGGGGAGAGAAGAAGAGGATTCATACCTTTCCCAAGGGTATTAGCACGTAAGTGAATGCAATGCATTCGACTGGAATTCGAACTCGGTTATCTCCGATTCCTTAATCGAACGGCTATCCATTACTCCATTATATATATATATATATATATATATATATATATATATATATATATATATATATATATATATAATAAGAAAAGAACAGTAAGATTTATAATCCAATGTTCTTAGCAGTTACTTTTATTTTTAAAAAACAGTGCTCGATACAAACAGTACAGCAAAATATTATAATTATTTTCTTTTTAAAAATATGATTCCATCGTGACACAGAAAATTTCCATGTTTCAAAACTGAAACTAAATTTATAAATTTAATTATTAAAATTAAACTTAAAATCCATAGTTTCGTTCCAGTTGTAAAGCGATGCTAGGAATTACTTTCTAAGAAAAAGTTATTCCTAACATCGCTTATACCTAATATTAATGTGTGTGTATGTGTTGTGTGTGTCCAGGACAATTGTTATCTAAAAACATTTTTTGCATATTCTCCAGAAAAGTTTTCCTTCATTCTTACTCCATTCGTTGAGAATTTTTTTTTTTTTTAATAAATTACAACCTTTAATTTAAACTGTTCTAAACTATTCGAAAGACACTGGGTTCTTAAGATGAATTACTTGATATTCTTGTTCGACAGATATCGTTTTTTTTGTTTTTTTTTTTAAAGTTCGGTTAACATCGGCTAATTCCGGAAATATTACAGATATTTTTTATCTGCGACATCATCTTTGCTTTATAAAAAGAAAACCAAGAAAATAATCGAGAAAAAAACTTTAATGAAGAAATATAAATAAATAACTAGAGAAAAAGCAATAAAATCTAAATTAAGAAGAAAAAGTAAACTGGCTACTCAATCATATCTACTATTATCAGTGAGGAACAGTAAACGTATGAACGGCCGTTTTGCTGTAACTTCATATCCCAAACATAAAGAAGAATGAAGTGGGGGAGTTAAGGGAAAAGACCGGAAATACTAAATGATAATTTAAAGAGATTTGAATCTTGATAGACTTTTATCGCAACATTTAGCAGTGACACTTTCTTCCTGGCAAGCGAGGAAGAGCGGGAATTCACAAAATATGTCGTCTGCTTTATTCAAGTGAAGTAGAACTCTTAAAACAAGTTCAAAACCGGCGCTTTACGAGCTGTCAGCTTTTAGAGCAGGACCATCTGATAAAAACTAATTCATTCATCGTAAATTTGATGCGAAGAATACTTCAACCTAAGATCTAATGACGAAAACATGATGGATGTCAACTGGCTTATATGCCATTTCAATATGGTGTCATTTTTATTTTTATTTTCTATTTTGTGCCTATGAAATTATTGACAACAAAGTTGTTATACCGTTGCGTCCAAAATTTTTAGACAGTCCAGTTACTTTTTGACAAGTTTCCCAAAAATGAGTTCAAATTATGCTAGCGTATACATTTATTTTGCAAAAAGAAGAAAAATAATTTAAGAATGCGTAAATTGCAAGACTACTAAAATTATTACATTATTTACATTATTCGGGCTGTTATCCTCCTCTTCACTCTTCATTGCCATATTCACAACGTTTCGGCCGTTGTACGCCCCGTTCTTCTACAGGTGATTGGAATTTCGAACCGAACACTTTATTTTGTCCACCGGGGTAAATTGTTCTAGTTCCACGTGCCATGCCTCTTCCGGATGCCTCAGTTATTTCCCTTTAACTCAAGGTTCACTAATGCTGTGGTCTGAAAATTCTCAGGACATATTTTCGTTTTCGAAATTTTACATGTGGAATTTTCACAATTATTTTTTGTTTTTTTACTAGCTTACTACATCTTGTTTTTATGATGACGAACTAATAATAACTGTTATTTGTTTTGTCACACAACCTAAGTTTTTGAATATATCGAGTACAATAAGTTATCTTTCAAGTCACAACAAGGACCTCAGTCAACACTTTCCTCAAAATATGTGCAGTGCCTAAAACTGATGATTATTGAATGACTCCAAGTTGGTATGAGATCCCTAGCTGACCAAGGAAGTCACACAGTTTTAATGGGATTCATCCCAGTGCATCTACCACCGGTGGAATCACCTTGACATTTTCTTCCTGAATTCCAAACAATCTTGTCATCTCAACTTTCAAACCATAGCAGTTAGTAATTTTCTCATTATTATTATTATTATTATTATTATCAATTCATTCCAAGCAAGGCGATAATGCCACTATAACGCAATGTTCTACTGGGTATGAAAGAGAATGAAGAAAATTTTAGAAGGTGCAGGAAACCCAATCCTAAACAGGAAACAAGGGATATATTTCACTGTTTTCTTGCTGCGTTTTAGATGAGGCATTTTCACTAATTTTATCATTTTATTTTTTATTGTCCTCCATCTTAATAACATTGCTTTTTAACTAACGCGTTTTCACTGATATTTTTATTGTGAGTTTCACTCCATCCCATTAATGTTGCATTTATAAAAAAAAACAAAAAAACAAACTCCCATTTTACCTTTGGTTCGCACGAGTTACCCAAAAACATTCAGAGACATTCTACCATAGTCTAACATCGAGTCTAAAAACAGAAACATATATGGGGCATCTTTGTCTTCTTTTTTTTTTATTCTGAGCTGTTTCATACTATATAAAAATAAATATTCTTAGAAGCAGTTCCGTATAATTATTCTGAGAATTACATTAATCGAAATAAGCTTTACCTTATTGATATTTATTGAGTTTAACTTGGTCTTATAAAATCGCAAACTAAGATAACTGAGAGGAAGTTTATATTGCGACAACCTTAAAAAAGAGAGAACATCCGCCACACATAAAAATAAAAATTAATAAATATTAAGTGCGGTTTCTTTTTGCTGTGTACATATAGTGTGAGGGATAGAGTACTTTTAGAATTTATCACATATTTACCGATATATATATAAGATTCACAACTAGATGTGTAACTTGAGCCTTTAGTCATGGGCCTTTCTCTGATATCATCTGAGTGTATTAGATGTTGTGAAAACATATGAAAAGACTATATTAAAAAGAAAAGTGTATCCAACATAATGCCTAATACAAGGTAGGTTGAAGTAGAAATAAATCAATAATTAACAACAAATGCCTTTAACCCAGCGTTTCTGAACCCTAACGTTCCGCAAAAGGTCCCCCCAAGGGTTCCGCGAGAACAGGTGAGATAAGCTAATGCACATTTGACTTTTTATTTAATTTCATATATGTAATATTACTAAACACACACAATATATTCTTGGTTATTGTAATATTGTAATTTCGACATCATCCTATCTAACATATGTTATTGAAAAATATAACAATCATTGGGAATATATTTAGTGATGTCTGTATGGCGTCAGTTTAAAAACACCTTCAGTGCCCACTCAGCGAAGAGGATATTCAAAAATATATACAATGATATTTACCACGTGAACTACGATGAAAATAAAATGAGAAAGATATGGTATATAATTTTGTTTTTACGCAGGGTTTCTTTGAGACATGTAATTTATTTTAAAGGGTTACGCAAGGGTAAAAGGTTGAAAACGCTGATTTAACTAGTTAAAAATCGCGCGCACATTATATATATATATATATATATATATATGTGAAAAGTGAATATAAATATAAATAAATATATATATATGTATAATTATTTATATATTATATACGCATGTATTATTAAAAGCGCTCAATATCAGAATAGAGCTAACATATTTGGTTGGATAGATGTGAGTTTGTGACCCTGGGTTTCACGCTTTGATCGTCAGACAAACTGATTACTGTTTTAAAAATTTGGGTTTATGTAGATTGCGTGTATTGGTGTTATTGTGGAAGTGGTGGGGGAGATTTCGTCGTTTTGTCATTCGTACTAACGCAAACATCGATGTATGCAGACACATATACATATACATACTTGGTCGTCCGTCAGGACTCATACATATATATAAACAATATAAACTCGCGCCATTCTTTTTACGATAATGGATAAATTTGACCTACCATACTCACTGAAAAACATCCCCATACCTACTCAAGCTTCATACAAACTCCAACTAACTGAAAAAATCGAAAGTCTAATAAGACGAATGAGATGGAAAGCATATTTCTCCCTCAACGACCCAAAAAAACCAAACAACTGAAAAACCCAGACATTCAACTTTAATACAAAAAAGTGTCCACCAATATGCAAGAAAATGTTAAAAATTCGAAGAGGACATAATAAACATAGTTAGAACCTTGAAATTCAAAAAGTCACTTGGACAATTTCCAGAAAAAATCATAGACGACAGGAAAAAATAATCAACTCCAACAAAATTCATTTTGGCTGACAAAACCACAAACATATACACCATAGAACCTACAGCCTACAATCAACTCTTAACCAACAAAATTACACAACTATACAAAAAGACAAACACGAACACAATAAACATTATAAACCAAGAAGCCAAAAATATAGCCACCAAATTGAATATAGACGAAAGAGTAAACAAACTAGCTGAACAACATGCTTTCATCACGGCAAAGGACCACAAAACCAGCTTCATAAAAAAACCAACATTCAGACTAATTAACCCGGCGAAGAGCGAGATAGGAAAAATTAGTAAGAAGATATTAGAAAATATCAACACCAGCCTAAGGGAAAAATTAAGTCTCAACCAGTGGAAGAACACCAAAGCCGTCATAGAGTGGTTTAAATCGATAGACAACAAGAACAAATCCACTTTCATCCAATTTGACATTGTGGATTTTTTTACCCTTCCATTACAGAAAGCATATTAAATGAAGCCATACAACTGGCACAGCTAAATGTAAAACTCACGGACGGTGATATAAAAATAATCAAGCATTGCCGCAAATCCCTGCTGTTCCACAACAATGAACCATGGGCAAAGACACATAACCACAACCTGTTTGACGTAACAATGGGTAGCTACGATGGAGCAGAAATATGCGAATTAGTAGGCATACTCATCCTATCATACCTGGCCAGAATCACTGGAGAAAAGGACACAGGATTATACAGAGATGACGGTCTTATCTTAATAAAGAGATCCAATGGCCCCAAAGTAGACAAATTCAGGAAGAAAATAGTGAACGCCCTAAAAACATTGGATTCATAATAGAGATAAATACAGGCACAACTATAGTAAACTTCCTTGACGTCACTCTTAACCTGATCAACAACACATATGAACCATACAAAAAAGAAAAAATGACACACCAACTTACGTACACATCCTCCAACCATCCACCTTCTATCATCAAACAAATACCAAAGTCAATCAGCCGCAGACTATCTGAGAACTCATCTAACATGCAAATTTTCAATAGCAAAAAATAGCACCATACAACGAAGCACTAAAAGCAAGTGGTTACACAACAACTACAATATATACCTCCACAGCCAAAACGCAGAAACAGAAAGAGAAACATTATCTGGTTTAACCCACCATATAACAAAACTATTAAAACGAACATAGGCAAAATATTCCTAAACTTAATAAAAACACTTCACTGAAGAAAACAAATTATCAAAATATTTAACAAAAATAACGTAAAGATCAGTTACAGCTGTACAAAAACATAACAGATATAATCAAAAACCACAACAAAAAAATGACAACCTACAAAAAATGTAACCAAGGACCCTATATGCAACTGCAGAAACAGAGCAACATGTCCACTCCAGGGGAAATTGCCAAATTACGAACACAATATACCATGCCAAGGTAAGTACAAACAACAACACTTTTCCATTCAAGATGAGGAATAACAATCACAACCTTTTCATTCAACAACAGGAAATATTCGAACAGCACAACACTTTCTACATACATATGGCAGCAAAAAGACAAAAACATCAGAACAATAAGTTGAAATATTGAAAAAAGCCCCTGCCTTTTACATTACGAAAAAAATGCCTACTTTGCCTACACGAAAAAAGTAGCAATAATATTTGCTAAACAAAAAAATCAGAAATAATCTCAAATGTAGGCATGAGAACAAGTATCTATTATCCGAATTCATACCAAACGGATAAAACAGACAAACCACCAACAATCACAATTTAATTTCAAGATACCATCAAAATAATTGCACCTATCATTATTATAATTGCACCACCATTAGTAATCACTTTTACCACCTTACAATATCTATTAACTATCAATATTATCATTACCACCTACACACAGCACCATCCTTACACATCACACCCACTATTAACATATAATCCACTACAATCTTTATTACCCCCCCCAGCATATTTAATACTTTAAAACAATATGATCAGATATAATTTCCATATGTAACCATGAGAACAAGCACCTATTACCAGGAAGCTTTAATATAATAATAATAATTTTGTAATTAAAAAATTATAGCAATCTTCAACTACCATAATTTTACATAGAATACCTATTATCAGGATTTATACCAAAATAAATTAATACATATAACAAAATAAAACAAATAAAACACCAACAACCACTTTTTAGTTCAAGCACCAATATAACTACATTCATGGTTTTATCATTCTCTCCTACCACCGGGTCATTTCTACCAATCTGCAATTTCTTCCAGTTTACAATAACTATTAGCTAAAACCTAAATAGCATTGTCTCCAATCCTTTGAAACATTACTATCACATCATATCATATAAACCGTTATTAAATTAAACATCACCATATAAATTAAACAATAAGGATTACAATTTTTTACCTGTTACATATACACAGTCACCAAAAACAAACAAATAACCAGCTTTAAATATAACAAAATAAACCCCATTTTTTTTTTTTTAATATAAATAATTTAATAATAATTTTTACCTATCATAATTTTACACAAACCCCACCACACATATACATACATGCGAGAAAATATTTTTCAAATATTTTTCAACGGAAGGAAAAAAAAAAAAAAAAAAAAAAAAAAAAAAAAATTTCATAATATGACATGGATACATTCACGAGACAATAACGAGACATTTCCGCCACACTTCCAATGTTTAAATTTCAACATTTCAACATACAAATGCGTATGTATAGACATAACACCACCCGTATACATACATGTGTCATAGCCGAAACTGTCTACATATGTTTATATATATGTATGAGTCCCGACGGACGACCAAGTATGTATATGTATATGTGTCTGCATACATCGATGTTTGCGTTAGTACGAATGACAAAACGACGAAATCTCCCCCAGCACTTCCACAATAACACCAATACACACAATCTACATAAACCCAAATTTTTTAAAACAGTAATCAGTTTGTCTGACGATCGCTAAAGCGTGACCTAGGGTCACAAACTCATCTATCCAACCAAATATATATATATATATATATATATATATATATATATATATATATATATATATATATAGAGAGAGAGAGAGAGAGTTTCAAAATTTTTAAAACAAAAATCAAAGACCACACATGATAGAGTAATGGAAATTACATTTATTGAAAAGTGAAAGGATAACATTTTAAGATCTGCATCCAGTCTCAATCATGAACCCAAAATATCAAGATGACTTCTAAAGTACCTGCTCTAGATGTCTGCCGTTCAATTGAAGGTACTATTGAATGTAAAGTTGTTGATAACGCGTGCACATTCCTCTTGGGTGAGCCCTTGAATCTTCTCAGTGATGGCTGGTTTCAATGCAGCAATAGTGCGAGGGTTGACCTTGAGGAATGCCCAGAGGAAGAAGTCTGGAGGAGGGGTTATGTCTGGCGCGTGAGGTGCCCATTCCATTTCAGCTTTACTGTTGATGAGGCGCTCCCCAAACTTTTCTCGGAACCATGATAACATTAGCAATGTGAAGAGGAGCATCATCCTGATGGAACCACTGTTTCTCCTCATCAAGGTCCTTAAGCTCCTCCAGTTCTTCCCAATCTGAGAAAACCCCGCTTTAACCTTCTCCGTTCCCTCTTAAGGTGTATCTCCCTATAGTTTTTTTTCAGAAAGTGACGTACCATAGGCGACTTGTTTTTGAATAGAATTTTCTATAACCATTTTTCGTTCTCACCAGTCGAGATGAACATAATGCATCGAAACAAGAATGCATCTTTGTAGTGAGTAATTGTTTTTGTTCAAAAGCAAAAATTTATAATAAGTAATGATTGCCTACTGTTGGTATTGAGCCCTCTTTTGAATAAATGATGTGAACGTTAGAGTTTATATTATTTTCCTTCTCATTACTTTTGAATATATATGAAATCGTTTAAATCTGACAAATATTTTAATATATTGTCTGTTTATACGTTTTTCTATGGATACACGTGAGTAAATTCTCTGTTTTTTTTTTAATTAAACAGTATTAATTACATTTACAAACCTGAATGTTCGATAAATTGCGTATAACGTATGCGTCCTCCAATAGGAACCAAACTTGTATCCTATAAAAAAAAAACCGTCATTTAGTCTAACGTGCTATGACCGTTCAGCCACAGAGGACTTACGGTATAGCAGAGCTCGGATTGCTGCTTTTAAACACGCACCTTCGCCGATTTTTCTCGATCTATCATATCTGCTCTGAAATTGTAGCCTAATATAAACAATAAACAAAAAATATATTATAATATTTGTCGGAATTAATCCATCGCATATAATATGTTCTCATTGTTTACATTAGGCTTTTTAGTCCTTCTGCCATATTATTTAACTCATATCTAAGGGGAAAATAGATGAATTCGTACCTTTCCCAAGGGTATTTGTGTGAAGGTGAATATAACGAACTCGGCCGGAAATCGAACTCGGCTCGTCGATTTCTCGTACTGAGTCTTTAGTACCACCATGCATCCATAACTTTTATAGTAATAACAAGTAGATAACACCGTCTCCTCTCCTTCTATCTCTCCACACTGAGGTCTTTATTTATATTGGTTTAATTTCCGTGTCTGGGACACAACGCCCACGATACAACTTCTCGCCAGGTGTTTTTGAATGACGTCCGAGTCATTTCCAGATCCGACGTTAATATGCATGAAGTCGTTTCTTCAGGTTATTATGTCACACAATAAACAAAACTCTTCAATAAATATTTGTCTGTTAAAAACCGCATCCCTCACCCCGCAAAAAGAAAATCGAACTAAAAGGTATGCACTTGCGAAATGATACTGAATATATTTACATTAACCAGCCATATCTTGAAAGCTAGATTCTCACTTAAAAATACTGTTGCTGTTAATAATAATAATAATAATAATAATAATGAAATCGATGAGAAATGGTACTTCTACAAAGCCGAGGTAACCGAGAAAAACCAAGTCAACATCTTGTAAAATTTCAACTTCCAAAAAGACCACCTCCTTGAAGCTACTGGGTAAGACGATAAACTACATCCAACATCAAGGCCTCTTATCAGGAAGTTTTGAGGGCGTGGAACCACTTCTTAATTACTGGCGTTCCCAGGTCCACCCTGACCCGGGGTGGTAGCACCTGTTAGGGTCCCAACTATGAGCATATAGTTAACCCCCAAACTGGGGTCAGAACACTATAAAAGCGTAAAAATAAGTTTTAATACTAGCAATAAATTATTACAGCAATACATTTTTGGAAAAAAAGTATTAGCAGCAATAAAAATCTTGTCGGCATTAAATAACACATTGAGGTTGATATGCTGTAAAACAAAACAAAACTTCATTGACGTGCTTGTTCCTGTTAACCATAATATCAATGCCAAAGAATTTGAAAAGCTCAAGAAAGACACTAAGGGTCAGACTGAAGTTGCCAGAATGTGGAATGTTCAGGTTACTATTGTCTATGTTATCAAGAAAATCGTAATAAAGCGTAGTATCCCATCGCTTCAGGTCTGCGTTTGGCACTGCCAAAAAATTCGGCAAAAGAGTTTTGAGTCCGTGCTTGATGGAGAGCACTTATAATCTCAGGTTGAAAACAAAAACATTACGAATGAAGACAATAAGTACATGAGTTTGTACACCTGTCTGCTTTTGTATTTGTATTCCGGCATACATATAAGTCAATGATGTGATACGCTGTGGTTGGTTAAATCTGGTAACTGTTAATCTTGATTAATGTAAACAAGATCTGAAACGGATCTAATTTCACTGCGGCTAATTATCTGTCCCGATATAGTTATTATGATTCATTTCATTTACAATATTGAAAGAGTTTGGATTCTATCTACTCGCACGAGGATAGATATGCGTTTGCTTATATATATATATATATATATATATATATATAGGGGGGAATAAAGATAAAAGGAAAACCTATCCTCTTGTCTATTCATGTTGTCGCTATACAGATATATTTTAGTTTTTTTCTGAAATTTTACCTATACACAACACATTATATATTTTTTCCACTTTGTCACTAATTTTCCTAACATTGTCCTGGTATATAAGAATTTATATGTCATCTCCCATCCCTTGATGAGTGAACAGACGGGTCCGTCGGCGAAACTCTGGAGTCGCATTGCTGAAGGTAACATCAATCAGCTAAGTGAAAAACATTTTACCTGTATTAATTCCCTCTCTGTCTCTGTTTGTCGGTCTCTCTCTCTCTCTCTCTCTATATATATATATATATGTGTGTGTGTGTGTGTGTGTGTGCGTGTGTGTGTGTAAGGAACAAACGAAACGTTTATCAATCTAACATGTTTCACTTTTATTAAAGCTTCGTCAGAGATTGAGAGAATGGAGACAAAAAGATATAACTTTGTTATTTTTCAATTTGTTTGTGTCAAATCTCACTCATCAGTCACGTACCACGTGCATTAAAACCGTAGATAAATCTATGTGTATGTAAATTTGTAAAGATTCTTGTATGTCAAAGCGGACATCGGATGGTAATGTATATTCATAATTGTGTATGTTTGTCTGTCTAGTAGGTGGACTTCTAATGTCTTCACCTTTGTGCGGTAACAAATATCTACATATATATAAAGATGTAACCTCTGTCTGTTTGTTTCTTACCGAACTCCTCCTAGGGTTGTGGAGATAGAATCCCATAACCATACATATTCTCTGAATTTTTTCCTCTTTGGTTTAAATTAAATTTAAACAAGGGTATGGCTCCTATCTAAAATATAGAAGGAGAAAGCCAGAAGATGGAGGTCACATCGGCAAGATCATTGAAATGCATCATTTTTCTCCACAAATTAAAACAATGACTTAAAATCAATCATCATTTTCTTACCAAAAGATATTTGACACGCAGCAAGGCGTGGGTAATTCGGCTTGTATTTTTACTTTGGGGAAAAGATAATAATTTCAGTTCAGTATCAGTCAATCGTATTCAGTTTTATGTAATTAATAAGTAAATAATGTTAGATTTCTGGATTATTGCTCAATGAATGAATGAAAAGTAATTTTTTTTTTTCCTGAAAAAAGTATACTTGTTCTCTTCGATTAATCTTTAACAGAAACGAGATAAAATAAGCATGCTGGAATAAAATTTCACACAGAGTTCGTATGAATAATCTGATTTTTTATTTAGGACGTCGCAATGTCCGGTCATTTTGCTACCCCTACCCCCAAGCACACACACGCTCAAGTAAAGAAAACTAATCATCCAATATATATATATATATATATATAAAGAAACGATAAAGAGATCGATGTCGAGAGATGCAAAAGATTTTTCTTATTCTCTCGTGCAACGAAACATCATGGCTGACCAAAAGTTAGAGAAAGATTAGAGATTGTCATCCATTTCGAGTTTAACCAAATCCTCTCAGAAAGAAAAGATCTGAAGAAAGAGCAAAAGCTCTAATTGCAAAAAAAAAAAAATATATAAATAAATAAATAAAATAATAATAATACACGAAACTTCTGCTGATTTAGGAAGTAACAAAAATGTAAGGGTATTCGGAAATATAACGCTCGGAAAAGAACCAAGCGTAAAGACTCAGAAAAAAAAATAATAAAAAAAAAACACCTCATAACAACACGGAAATATAATCGAAGAATTTGAGAAAAACTGTCTCACAAAACGATTAATTAAATCTTTCATTCACCAGTAAACAGAAAAATACTAAGTCAATCTGGCATGATAAATATATTTTTTTTTAAATAATGGTCGGGGTAGACGAATCAAAGAAATAAATGTTTTGTCTCATAAGGTTTCGTGAGTTCCTACCAGTTTTTACTAATAACTTTGCTCGCTCGCCGTAAACGGATGACAGATGTCTACGAGTTTTATTCTCTAGTATAGTCTTGATAACCATCTGCAGGACTTTTTTTTTTATGTCTAATTCTTCTCCAAACCCTACCCACATGACCATGAGTTTAAAAAAATACCAAAATATGGACTAAAATTCACATAAAAAAGTAATTTAAAAATCTGCAGAATTTTTTTAATTCCGTCCCCACGCAAGTGAACAAAAAAATCTAAAAAATATATTTTTGCTTTCGAACATATCTTACAAATAAACTTTTAAAAAAATTTAAAAAATACATGTGAATTTTTTTTTAAAATCAAATTCTTTTTATCTTATTTAAATGCTACTAATTCTTCCTCTCCCTACTTAAAAAAAAATGCGAGATGATAAAACAAGTGAAACAGTCCTTAAAAAAGGGACAGCCCCGACCATTACTTTTGATAACAAACAAAAAACAATTTTAAAAATAAGAGTAAAATCAAATTAACAAAAGCGGAAAAAGAAAAGGTAGAAATTATTGGACAATGATTAATGTTACTCCCGAGTGATACGTGTACATTAATTCCAGATTCTTTAAAACAGAAAATAATAAATATAAATAAAAAATAAATAAAATATCAAAGTATTATAATTATGCAAAAAAATGGCGTCTGAGGAATGGTAGCACTACCAACATATCAGTAACGAAGGAAGTAGCAGACGATAAAGAAAAATAGGAGAGAGTTATTTACCCAGTGAAGGGAAAAAAGAAAACAATAATGAAAAATTTAGAATGAGTCACGGGGAACATCAAAAGGTTTTTTTTTTTTTTTTGATTATTTCATTCAATTTTTAAGAAGAAGGAGGAGAAAAAGACACTAAAGATGATACTAACATTTGAAAATAAGAACCTAGAAAATGGGGTGTTGGATCGAAGGATAAAGGGAAAAATAATGTCTGTTCGCTTTTAGGGACGGGAAACAAATAAAAAAGAAATTCAGAGAAAAAAAATAATTAATTAAAGTCACAAAAAGAAATGATCAGTATCATTACCATGACAACCATAGTCTTTATTTAGGTGAAATCGTAAAAATTACAAAAGTTGCCTGTCTTATTTCTCGTACCAATGGCAAAATTAAGTGTAAAATTCGTTAGACGAACAACTCCAATCAGCAGTTGAATGAAACTGCGTAGAGATAATATCAGTTGTATTAATTGCCGTCATCGCTTTAAATAAATGTATTTTTTTATATAATAGAATCGAGACGACGCGGAACACTTATCTGATAAAAAAATGGATTAGCAAACTTGTCTCCTCGACAAATGGAGTAAGGTCAATACATAACGAGTGCTGACTAAACACGCAACACATCATAGCTCTGTTATACTCAGGATTAATTCCTGATGATTTTTTTTTTTTTGATTTTCAATGCACAAGATATAGATTGTAGGTTAATATTTAGTCAAACGATGTTCAAGTAAAAAAGTAATAGGTCCATTGCATTTTAAAGTTCATGTAATTCGACTGATTTGAATTCACATCTATCTAAATAAGATTCACCTTTCTGCACAAAAACGAACCCTCACCAAGAGTAGGCTATTACAAGTTCTTTTGTGAGGGGGGGATGGACAGAATGTGTTTCTTTTCTAACCTCAAAGCATGTTTCTGAAGTTAATATTTCCCCTTTTCGAACAGAACAGATGTAAACATTAAATGATCAAGTTTTTTTAATTATCAATAGTTGTACTATCTCTTCACATTTTGTAAGGCCATTTCTACAATAAAAAATAAACAATAAACACTTTATGAAATTAAAGATTATATTCAGAAACTCATTTCAGGTGCATGTGTGAGTGGCGTGACTGTTATCGGTGTGAAAAATGGAAACAGAAAACTGAGTTCGTTTCAGCTTACTCTGTTAATTTGTACAAATGACTTTAAAAAATTGTACAAATGACCTAAAAAAGATATCCCTTCTTCACCAAGCTATAGATAAAACAACAAGGTAGAGTAGGCTCTTCAATCTTGGTTGGCAGTTAGTTTAGGTCGAAGACAATCCCGAAATCAAAACCTTAAAAAAACAAAAAAAAAACAGAAAACAAATCCAGTATCCAAAGAAGTCATGACAATAAAGATGAGAAATCTGTGGAACTATGATTGTCCACGTCCTGAAAGGACACGACATTCAAAACCAATAATAAAAAAGAAACGACAAAAGAAATTGGGCATCAGTTTTGCATTTCAGTGATTAGACACTTCCCCCAAAAATACGAAATTCCACGCTGATACCGTTCTTAAAAGCCATATTGCAGGCATTCTCCAAGCTTGCAAGACGTTTCGATATCTCTTCAGGTCGTAGCGAAAAGAGAAATTCCTTTTATTTCTGTTTGATTTGATGAACACTAACAGTAGATTTTAAAGAAACAGTAGCAAGATTTTGAAAGCTCCAAATCTCCCATACTAAGCGACGACATAGTTTAAGTCATTTATAGTTGCAAGAAATTTACAAATGCTTAAAGCAGTTGCGTGTGGAAGCTGACGCTGGTTAAGACAATGTCTGAACGGGGTTTTTAGAGCGTAATAAACACCCTTTTAGCTTGTCTAAATGTTGAAGACAAACATAATTTGTTCTTTATTACAATGTCAAACACTAGTTTACCGAAGTGATCTTTAGTATGGAAGGTAGGTTTAAGGTGAATAGAGAAAGATGTTTTAGAAGATTCAATGGAGAAACTATCAAATATGAAAATAGGATTATTTTAGTATAAGTCGCCTTTTCACTGAAGGAGATTCTAAAGTTACTTAGATGTGGAAATTTACTTAAATGCTGCCAATGTTTCGTATTGTGGATTGCTTACATCACTGATACTCTAACCTAATGGAAGTGTTCCACTAGGTTTATCGCTTATTGCTATAAATATCCGGAATCTTGACACACATTGCAAAGCCGTCAACATTCAAACTTTAATGAATTTCTTACTAGCGATGCCAAGAAAGACTCACATCTTTGTTAACAATGAAATGAAAGACGGACATCTTTGTTAATAATGAGATGAAAGATTGACATCTTTGTTAACAATGAGAAGAAATACTCATATCTTTGTTAACAAGGAGATGAAAGATTGACATCTTTGTTAACAAGGGGATGAAAGATTGACATCTTTGTTAACAAGGAGATGAAAGATTGACATCTTTGTTAACAAGGAGATGAAAGATTGACATCTTTGTTAACAAGGATAAAAAAAATTGACATCTTTGTTAACAAGGATATAAAAAATTGACATCTTTGTTAAGAAGGATATGAAAAATTGATATCTTTGTTAACACGATGAAAGACTGACATCTTTGCTAACAATGAGAAGAAAAACTCACATCTTTTTTAACAAGGAGATGAAAGATTGATATCTTTGTTAACAATAAGAGATTAAAAAAAAATGACATTTTTAATAAAAATGAAAGAAAAACATTAAAGTATATCCCAAAC
Source organism: Acanthosepion pharaonis (assembly GCA_903632075.3). Classification (NCBI taxonomy): domain Eukaryota; kingdom Metazoa; phylum Mollusca; class Cephalopoda; order Sepiida; family Sepiidae; genus Acanthosepion; species Acanthosepion pharaonis. The sequence goes on along the minus strand of CAHIKZ030004932.1, from coordinate 3,062,620 downwards.
GAAGCGACTTTGTTAAAAATGAGAGAAAAGGTTGACATCTTTTTTGACAATGACAGGAATGACGGATATCTTTGGTAACAAAAGTAGAAAGAATATTTATGTTTATCCTAAACTGACCGACTTAATCAGAAGTCATAACTAATGTCTTACAAATGAACAATGAACAGATAAAAAATAAAATGAAACAATGGCAACTCAGTTGTTTTAGTTTACCAACTGTTAGGAAAATCATACATAACTCAGTTTTATTTACGGTAATTCTCAACGTTTCTCTATAATCTATATAGTCATTATGAGGAAGGAAGGCCTGACAAGTGTAACGCTCTAATCAAGGGGAAACAGTGAGTAACCTAGTTGAAGAGTTTGACCAGTAAGGATAATTGATATCCTTTCTATAGTTATATCAAATTTTTCCATTGACAAACGTTGAGAACATTTCTTGATCGTTTATAGAATTTTCAATCAAAATACTCAAAGAACGTGCTCGGTTTAATTTCTACACTGCAGCACTGAGCAATGGCTGGGCTTCATTTGTTACGTTGTATATTGCAAATATTGTGTTAAGACAACATTTCTGCTGATATATTCTTCAGGCTTCTTCAAGACTGTCTTGTGTTCAGTCGTCTTTCGAAACCATTCATGGACTTACCAGAATTTATTATGGGTCAGTCTAATCTTAACTGTTAAGATCCGCAGATAAAATTGTGTTGATGCCACACTTAAAAAAATGAAAGAACTCTAAGATAAAGCAGTAATGGAAAGCAAGAAGAAAAGACTAACTATTAATTATAAGAAGATAGAATGCATAGTTGTTAGCCAGGAAAAGAGACAGCCCAATGTGTAAGATATGTATTGTCAACATCAAAATAAAGCCGGTACAGAAATTTAACTCTCTGGGTAAAAATGCTGCACAGAAATCCGAAGGCGTATAGAATTGGCGAAAGAAGTTTTCCAGAAACTAAGCAGAGTATTAAGAGATATTAAAATGTCCTTAGAGATAAAGAAATATATACTGAAATATTATGCAATATCTAATGTCTTGTATAGCAATGAATACTGGATAATCTCTTCACGAATGAAGAAGAGACCTAGAGAGACGGGGATGTGGTTCTACCGACAAGTGCCGGTAATACAATAAAGATAGCATTTGACTAACGGGGAAGTTTTAAAGAAAATGGTAATTACAAGGAAACTGATACTAATAATTAGAAAGAACTGAAATTTCTGGAAGTCATTATGAGGAAGGAAGGCCTGACAAGTGTAACGCTCTAATCAAGGGGAAACAGTGAGTAACCTAGTTGAAGAGTTTGAGTAGATGGTAAAATGGAGACGAAAAAAGATGTTAACGAGTCAAAAGGTATTACAAAAGCCAAAAAAAGAAAAAAAGAAAAATGTAAAAAGGCATGGTCATCCAAAACATGAAAGTACAAGACATATCGAAGAATTGTTTTAGCCTCCTACCCTACATCTCAAGATCTTTACAGATTTATAACGTCATCGACTTGGGTGTTAAGCTTTCATATGAAACAATAATGGCAATAGAAATCAATAAAAAATAACAATAATTCATCTAAAAAAATTCTGAAAAGCATAATGAAACAAATAAGCAGACATTTTTTTTTCTTTTTGAAACAAATATATTATTTCTATTGTTTTTGAATATTCTAAAAAATATAGGGACAAATCGATTTTGTCAAATGAACGATGAAAGTTTCCTTGTGATTTCGAAATGCAGTCCATATTGTTGGCGCATTGCTCTCGTATTGTTCATAGCGGACAAAGAAACTTTAGAAGCAATGCCATGATTCTTCCACGCCATTTATCTACGCAGGTAAAGAGAGAGAAAATAAAGAAAGGTTTACAGTTTCTATGATAAAGTCAATTAGATAAATAATTTTACAGTGGTGATCAAACAAAGAGTTATTAGACTTTGTATTAAGTAAATAATCAACTATCAAGCATACACTTATAATGAAGTAAAAAGATAATTGCGGAAAATTTAGTCATGGAAGCGTATAACGGTCTAACGAAGGGGAACAACTCGAACAAAAACGAAAAATGTCGGCGGCGATAATGAATACAACAAACGCGAACAAATAGACTGCGAGATTTATTTAGAGTTGGTGTCGTCAATGTTCAGTATTTCATCTATTTATTGTGCGTTTGTGTCACAGAACAATGGATCTGATAATATAGGAAAATACTGACTGGCACAGATAGGAAACTGTAAGAGAAACAGATGGCAGCTGATGAAGAGAGAGAGAGAGATATACGAAAAAGATAAAGAAAGAAAAGTAAAGACAGGAAAGGTGAAATAGATTAAAAAGTAAAGTCCTAATTGTTTTTTAAATCGTACAATGAAAAGAGAGAAAAAAGAACAGTAAAAAAAAAAGAAAGGTTAAACACAGGAAAGAGCGGCGAAGAAAAACTTAAAAGTAGAGATCAAAGAAAGAAAACTCAGAGGAATGAAACTAAAGTAAAGAATAACATTCAATAGGAATACAGAGAAAGGAAAGAGAAAAGGCAAAGCAGAATGAAGAAAAGAAAGAAAGAAAGAAAAGGCAAAGCAGAATGAAGAAAAGAAAGAAAGAAAAAAAACTCAGAAAAGAAACTAAACATTCAATAGAATACAGAGAAGGAAAAAAAAGGCAAAGCAGAATGAAAAAAAGAAAAGAAAGAAAACTCAGAGGAATGAAACTAAGGTAAAAGAATAACATTCAATAGGAATACAGAAAGAAAAAAGGCAAAGCAGAAAAAAAAGAAAGAAAGAAAACTCAGAGGAATGAAACTAAGGTAAAGAATAACATTCAATAGAATACAGAAAAAGAAAGAGAAAGGAAAGAGAATGAAAAAAAGCAAAGCAGAATGAAGAAAAGAAAGAAAGAAAACTCAGAGGAATGAAACTAAGGTAAAGAATAACATTCAATAGGAATACAGAGAAAGGAAAGAGAAAAGGCAAAGCAGAATGAAGAAAAGAAAGAAAGAAAACTCAGAGGAATGAAACTAAGGTAAAGAATAACATTCAATAGGAATACAGAGAAAGGAAAGAGAAAAGGCAAAGCAGAATGAAGAAAAGAAAGAAAGAAAAAAAAAAAAAAAAAATGAAAAAAGAAAGGAATGAAAACTAAGGTAAACTAAGAATAACATTCAATAGGAATACAGAGAAAGGAAAGAGAAAAGGCAAAAGCAGAATGAAGAAAAGAAAAAAAAGAAAACTCAGAGGAATGAAACTAAGGTAAAGAATAACATTCAAGGAATGAAAGGAAAGAGAAAAGAAAAGAATGAAGAAAAGAAAGAAAGAAAACTCAGAGGAATGAAACTAAGGTAAAGAATAACATTCAAATACAGAAAAGGAAGAGAAAAGGAAAGAGAAAAAAAAAAAGGAAAAAAAGAAAGCAAGAATGAAGAAAAGAAAAAAAAAAGAAAACTCAGAGGAATGAAACTAAGGTAAAGAATAACATTCAATAGGAATACAGAGAAAGGAAAGAGAAAAAGGCAAAGCAGAATGAAGAAAAGAAAAAAAAAAGAAAAGAAAACTCAATGAGGAATGAAACTAAACTCAGGTAAAGAAACTAACATAACATTCAATAGGAATACAGAGAAAAGAAAATAAAGCAGAATGAAGAAAAGGAAAACTCAGAGAATGAAAAAAGGCATTCAATAGGAATACAGAATGAAGAAAAAGAAAAGAAAGAAAAAAAACTCAGAGGAATGAAACTAAGGTAAAGAATAACATTCAATAGGAATACAGAAAAAGGAAAGAGAAAAGGCAAAGCAGAAGAAAAAAGAAAGAAAAGAAAAAAAAGCAGAATGAGAGGAATGAAAGAAAACTCAAGGAATGAAAAGAAAGAATAACATTCAATAGGAATACAGAAAAAGGAAAGAGAAAAGGCAAAGCAGAATGAAGAAAAGAAAGAAAGAAAGAAAAGGCAAAGCAGAATGAAGAAAAGAAAGAAAGAAAACTCAAAATGAAACAAAAGAATAACATTCAATAGGAATACAGAAAGAAAGAAAAAAGCAGAATGAAGAAAAGAAAGAAAGAAAGAAAAGGCAAAGCAGAATGAAGAAAAGAAAGAAAGAAAACTCAGAGGAATGAAACTAAGGTAAAGAATAACATTCAATAGGAATACAGAGAAAGGAAAGAGAAAAGGCAAAGCAGAATGAAGAAAAGAAAGAAAGAAAGAAAAGGCAAAGCAAAATGAAAAAAAGAAAGAAAGAAAGAAAACTCAGAGGAATGAAACTAAGGTAAAGAATAACATTCAATAGGAATACAGAGAAAGAAAAAAAGGCAAAAGAAAGAAAACTCAGAGGAATGAAACTAAGGTAAAGAATAACATTCAATAGGAATACAGAAAAGGAAAGAGAAAAAAAGCAAAAGCAGAATGAAGAAAAGAAAGAAAGAAAAAAAAAAGCAAAATGAAAAAAAAAAAAAAAAGAAAGAAAACTCAGAGGAATGAAACTAAGGTAAAAGAATAACATTCAATAGGAATACAGAGAAAGGAAAGAAAAAGGCAAAGCAGAATGAAAAAAAAAAAAGAAAGAAAGAAAAGGCAAAAGCAAAATGAAAAAAAAAAAAAAAAAAAAAACTCAAGGAATGAAAACTAAGGTAAAAGAATAACATTCAATAAATACAGAGAAAGGAAAGAGAAAAGAGAATGAAGAAAAGAAAAAAAAAAGAAAAAGGCAGAAAAAAATGAAAAAGAAAAAGAAAGAAAAAAAACTCAGAGGGAATGAAACTAAAGCAGAATACAGAGAAAGGAAAGAGAAAAAAGAAAGCAGAATGAAGAAAAGAAAGAAAGAAAACTCAGAGGAATGAAACTAAGGTAAAGAATAACATTCAATAGGAATACAGAGAAAGGAAAGAGAAAAGGCAAAGCAGAATGAAGAAAAGAAAGAAAGAAAGAAAAGGCAAAGCAAAATGAAAAAAAGAAAAAAAGAAAGAAAACTCAGAGGAATGAAACTAAGGTAAAGAATAACATTCAATAGGAATACAGAGAAAGGAAAGAGAAAAGGCAAAGCAGAATGAAGAAAAGAAAGAAAGAAAACTCAGAGGAATGAAACTAAGGTAAAGAATAACATTCAATAGGAATACAGAGAAAAGAAAAGAGAAAAGGCAAAGCAGAATGAAGAAAAGAAAGAAAGAAAGAAAACTCAGATGGAAAGAAAGCAACGTTACCGGTAAAGTAGAAAGAAAGAAAAGAAGAAAAAGAAAGACGGAATGGAAAACCCAAGAAGTGAAACCAATGTAATGAATAAAATTCACTATGGTACAGAGAAATAACTTCATTTAAAAAATTATCTTCATAAAACATTCTCGAAGTTACGTACAAAGCTTTTTGGGCGCAAGTCCAAACACTCATCTTAAAAATAGTCCGTATTTATGATCAGTATGATGCATCGTGAATAGTACCAAACCATATGTATACTATTTTCTTTTTTCTGACACCCAAAAACTTAACATAAAGTTTAATTGATAAATCAAGATTAAAAGTTTAACAACGAGAACTGATAATAAAATAGGAAATTTGTATCAACATATTGTAATATAGACGATTAAAAAACTGAAGAGACAATCTTGTCAGTCGGATTTAATAAAACGTTTCAATATCGTATAAATGACATTGGGCGTATTCCTGGCTTACAATGATATGACCGTTAAGCTGTGTGATGTGGTGAATTCTTTTTAAAAAGGAAATTTGACTTTTATTTCATGTTGATAATAGCATTTGCCCACGTTTAGAAAGAAAGACTTCGTATTGGCTTATTCAACCAATGATCCAAGCGATATCGGTTTGGCTCTGTTCAAAAAAATAGCAGGCGCGTGCACGAAGCGAAAATAATTTGAATAATAAAAAAAGCGTAAATGTTAGCACTCTATAAAACAAATATTTATTTTATTTTCACTAATTTATTGTTTCTTTTTATTCGTTATTTTTATTTATTTATTCAATTTGGAATCAGGATAAAAATCTGTGCACTATCATTGTCACTGTACGATAAGTTTAAGCGCCAGTATTCTTGCTTCTTACCTTCAAAACAATTGGTATCCGAAATAAGTGGACAATCCACCCCACTTATCCCCACCCCAACAAAAAATAAAAGCCTCGAGAAGAGATAAACGGAAACATGTTTGCATTACTAAAAGAGACAAAAGAGAAAAAAATGCAGCTAGGATATTTGGATTAGAAAAGAAAAAAGAAACATACATCGCCAAAAAATAAAAGAAAAAAAGAAAATAAACAGATAGTAAAATAAAATACAATAAAAACAACTTTTTAAATAAAAACGCGATGCCCAAATTAAACACACAAAAAAAAGCAAACAAAAAGTTAACGTTCTCAAAATAATCCTATAAACATTTTGTACATGACGAGTGAAAATGGCAATTGTCCTTTGACAATCTATTCATTTGGAGAATGCATTTATTCGACAACAGTAAAATATAAATGCGTTTTCTCCGGTCGAGGTTTTTACTCGCAAAAACGCGTTTAATCTCCCGGGTTTATTTTTTCCTTCTTTATTTCTGTTTTTCTTTGATTTCTTTTTATCGACAGATTTTCAATAACAAAGCGAGAGTAGATATTTCAAACGATTATTAAATAAATATGATCTCAAAAGAAATTAACGTTTTTGTTTTTCGAATTGTATTCCAAAATCGTACTTATATTTTTAAAACACATTGTGTGTTTAACAAGATTGTATATGAGATTAAAATTAAAAATGACTTCTACGTATCAGGCGTTTGTTCATATTTTAAGTCCATTGTTGTTTTGTTTTTTTCATACCATCATAATTGATAGAAATAAATATCACACACCTCTTGGCCCCCCGCACTTGGAAGGGAAGAAAGAAGAGAAAGACTGAAAAGAATGAATTCATTTGAGCGGGTATATCAAATAAATATAAAAAGAAACAAAGGATTGTTGAACAACAATTTCTATTCTATTCGAATAATACATTCTATTGTATAATAGTTGAATAAGAAAAGGGACACAGATGCTGCTCTGGAGAGAGTACAGTATAGTGGAATATAATGAATAAAATCTGGAAAGACAACAGACAGTGAAAGCCATTTAAAATAAAATAAAAATAAACGTTAGAAAATTGACAGGCGTAAGGAAAATAGTGTTTTGTTCTTGGAGAGAAAAGAGTTGTTTTTTTTTTTAAATATATATATATATATATGGGGGTTTTAAGGTAGATGTGCTCCATACATATCACAGATTTTACAAGTAAACTACAGACCAAAGAAATAAGTAAAATGGGTTAATTTTGGCATAATTTCATCAGTAAAAAGTAGTAATTCATCTAATTTGCGGCAGCAGATGGCACTGTAGACTATATATATATATATATATATATATATATATATATATATCGACTGTAACAGCAAAATTGTCCAATTGCTAGATTAAGCTTTGAAACATTGTATCTATGAAATGCTTAAAGATATCTTACTGGAATACTTTGAGTTTTTTATAACACTATTGGACTATACTTTGAATAATAAGAATATATTTAACTGTAAGTTGAAATTACGACCCCTCTTCCTGTTGTGACCTCCTGATCCAGTTTTCCTTTCTACTGATCCCTCTTTTTTAAACTTATTCACTGTTCCCTTGATGGTCCTTGAATAGACTTTGAAAATGGAAGCCAGAGTATGAATCTTGGTACGATGAGTGAAGACCTGGATGATCTTTTTCCTCTCAGCCTTGCTCAGTTGGGAATACATAGTGGGGCTGACATAAAATGATTTTAACCTGTTCTCTTTCGAGCTGAATAACACGAAGAGTTTTTCGCTGATTCTTACGACAAATGGTATCAAGGTGACTAAACGTCTTATCTGAAAACCTGGAAAAAAGTAACTCAATTAGTTTAGTGTTTTTTAGATATTAAACATCTTATGGGATGGACAATTATCCCACGCTGTTACACGATTTGGACAATTTTTCTTTAAAAGACGATACAGTCCTTCTTCTATATGCCGTGTCCCTTCAGGATGTTGGCGATCATGGCTCTCCACTGCTCTCTATCTTTTGTACCTCTTAGTAATGTCTTTTTTTACCATCCCATCGACTACTCGTCTCGCTATTCATTCACATCGGTAGCCCGCTGCTGCCCAATTGTCTGTTTTTCCTTTGATATGTCTTGTTAGTTTTAAATTTTCAAGCCCTCCTTTCTCTTTATCCAGAAATTTCAACTGTTTATTTCTGATTTTGAGTATAAGTGTCCTTTTATTTTTCCTTAAAACTTCTTTGTTGCCTACATGTTGTGCATATGGTATTCTCAATATCCTTCTGTAGATTCATGAAAAAGTTACACAATGTTAGGAAAATCTTAGAAGCGTCGTCTTTAAAAAATTTACTAAGCTCTTTACCAAGCAACAGTCTTAAATTTTAAGACGTGTTCCATGGAAGGGGGCATTGGTGAATATTTTAAAACCTTTATTTTGTTTATTGTTCGTCACAGGCGTCTGATTTTTTTCTTGGTGGGGATGTCGTGAATATAGCCAGTGTCGGTGAGAAATTGAAATATCTCAAATATCACTTGATTCGATCCATGCAAAATGGCAGACAAACGGTTCAAACAAAATGTCAAATATTTATTAAAAGATTCACTGAAAAAAATGTGCTTTTATAACTGAATACATAATTTCGATGAAATGTGGCGTAATGGCAATGGTCATATGAGCTGTTTCTCTATAAGGAAACATTTGGCATTCACTGACAGAGCAGTCAGTATTTTTGTCGGTTTAAATTTATAGAATCTTTCGCGTTAAACAATTTATCGCTCTTTCCAATATTTATGGAAATTTCCTCACAAACCATTTCTTCGAAGTACTGTGGAATGTCAAAATCTTGATTATGTCATTATTCTTATCTTCCAATTACATTTTCTATTCATTTTAATTGTTGCTGCTGTTGGTATTCCTCGAGTAATGTAGTTACTGTTATTTGATACAGTTCTTTGTTTGTGAATCTGTAGCCCCAGTCCACAATGTTGTAAGAAGGATGATCTTTTCCAAGACCATCAAGTTTCACTGGCTCAAAGCCTTTTTTCATCATTGATCTTAGAGAGCAGTTGTATACAGCTGACAGTTTAGATATTTCTGAATGGGTTTGGAAGCCATGCATCCATATGAAAGTCTCGATCTGACGAGGCTAAGAACGTGACTCGGGTTTTCAGGTTGATATTTTGATTGATTTGTTTTCTACGGCTTGTCAACCTGTTACAGGTTACTTAAGGCCAAAAAATATTCTTAGTCAGATTTTGGGGTGAGGTGGTGTGGGGGAGATAATGGTTTAGCGATACAAGTCTTAGTAATTAACACATAGCTGGGGCAGAAGATGTGGATTCATCCTTTTCCTAATGTTATTTGCGCGTAAGTGAACCCAACTGGAATTGAAACTCGGCTCTCCGATTAACAATTGTAAGCCTTTACCAATTACACCACCTGCACCTCCAATCTTACAGCGCCTGATATTCCCAAACGGTCACCCATCTAGGTACTGACCAGATTCGATGTTGCTGAAGTTCGGTGATTTTACGGGAACAGGTGTTTCAACGTGGCCGTAAGCCGTTTGGGATTTAAGCTTATAGAAAATCAGAGGAAATACTTTGATAACCAAAGAATAATGCGATGAATTTTATGAATAAGAGATTTAAGAAGAAAAACAAAACAAACGAAAATTATCGGAAATTCTTATATCAACCTAATAGATCAAGTTGATGACTTTCACGCTTTTTACTTGGAGTAATATTAAAGATTTAACACACCTGTTAGTTCGTAAAACGCAATAATTTTTCTCGACTCACAATCAATTTAAAAACAGCACAAAAACGAAGAAACCCGTTAACTCTGTTCCTCGTGAGATAGGAAATAATAGTCAGTGAAGGTTTTCCAAAAATTAGAATAGCGAAAATCAGGATAAAAATCGGCTTCATTGAATGCAATAAATAGAATGTTTTGGAAATAAAAAATAAAAAATTGATTTAAATATGGTTATTTACGTTGAATTTTACGTGTGGAATACACGTTTAAAAAATAGTATCCCCAAGCTACATCTCTTACTTAAAAAACAAAAATTATGTCATACCAAAGCATTTTAAAGGAGTTTGAAAAGAAAAAAAAGAAAAAAAAAAGGATCCTTTCTCGTAAAGCAAGTTTGAAGTGGAATATAAAAATAAATCTCTTTAAAAGACTTTAAACCACGAATAATTATCCTTTTGCAACGATTAAGACCCAGTAACAAGCTCGTCATAATCTGCACGGGCTGATTAATATTAATCACTAACCAAAATGAAGATACTAAAAGTAGAAGCAAGATCAACAAGATGGCCCTTTGTCACGCACGGTTTCTGTAAATTCTACGCCTTTGGCACAAGTGGCACAAACTAAAATACCACCAACACCAAGAGACCATTTAAAAAATTTAAAAAGGAAAAAAACAAACAAACAAATTGTTCAACCCTAAGGATAGTAATCTTCTAAGGCTGGAAAAAAAGTACCAGTGTTTATGCTGAAACATTTTAAAAATTCTTGCGCAAACTGGTGTAAGGTGTTTTTAAGATAAAAGTTTCTGTACAATGTTTCCCAAATGTAGAAAACACTTTTATCGGCTGTTCTAGACATTTGCTGTAATACATCTAATAAACATAAAACATATGAACCTATTTGCGCTCTGATTATCAAAAACGACGAGATGGCATGACACTTCCGTCAAGGAAACAGAATATATGTGTGCTTTGCATAGGATCAAAGTATTCCTCCCGTATATTCCGCTTAGGGTCAGCGTAGTATATGCGCTCTTTGAGAACAATATTACGGCAAACACACAGAGACAGTATAAAATCATTGTGTTCATAAGTGCGTTTTTTCTGCAAATTTTCCCAATATATTGTTAGAAACAGGTGTGACAGTTTATTCCATACACCTGCTGAAAAATTATTGCTGTTATGGAGATTTTTGGTTCTGATCATATCCCTAATTGTTTTGGAAAAATTGTTTTGGATAGTAGATATTAAGGAGTTAGCAGGCAATATTATATGTCAGTTTTGTCTAGATTATTGCAATTGTTATTGCTGCCATTATCTTTTTTTAATTGTATATTTTATATGCAGTTTTTCGTAGCACTGTGGATAATTTAGATATAAAATTATTATACACATATTCCTGTAAAGAAATACCCAAATTCATAAATATAAAAAGATCTCGTACAAAACAATGTTCCCAAACCAACTGTTGTAACCTAGGGAAGGTTACTGAATAGAACAATAAAACGAAGGTTGGTAATGAATGATAATACTTAGGACAAGAACAACACATATGATTCACAAGCGGCGCGTACAAGAAGGAGTCAACTGCTAGAAGTGAGTCAAGGGAATTCCACAATAAATCTCAACGGCAGGATATCTACCAACCGCCCCACGCGGTCAGATTTGGCACAAGGCCGAATGTTGGGTATTCGAGCCCGTAGGCTCGGCCAAAAATTCCCCGTAGACCCCGTATAAAACGGGGTCGGGTAGCTGTTTCCCGAGACGAGACTCTGCCCTTCGACATAGCCTCGTCTGGGGATCCTCTCTTCCCGGAGGCAGAGAGTTTGAACAGCACAATTGAAGACGAATCCCCAACTGCAGACCAACATACAGTATTTACTACTGTATTTATGTCAATGGGGACATATCCATTATCGTCCGTAGCTATGCTACAACACCAACATATATAACCATAAAAAAGATTTAAATAAAAAAAAAAGATTAACTCAATACATATTATATAAAATAAATGATTTATCAAAATCGCATAATAAATAATTGCACTAAAAATATATCAATATATAGAAACAAATAAGAAAATACAATTCAACAACGACAATAACATTTACTCAAATTTCGTTTATTAGGCATTAAGTTATATCGCTTAGTGTCCCCCATAGTTTACCTTCACTTACACAGTTTTCATAATATTTTCGAGCGTTCTTACATTTGTCGAATGCATAACAATATTTTCTCTCCAGTCTACTTCTGTTTATAAATACATGTTTGCAAACTAAGCTTTTTAAGTTTACTTTGATAAAGTTACTCAAGTCACGGAACGTTGATAAAGAATTTTTTTCCGTTAGTCTTTATGCATATTAACTTTTTTACAGATATATTTTATTAATATTTGAATTTTACACATTTATAAGAATACGTTATACAGGGTGTAACAGCAAAATTGTCCAAATTGTGTAACAATATGGGATAATTGTCCATCCCAAAAAATGTTTAATATCCAAAAAAAAAAAAGCTACGAAACTAATTGAGTTACTTTTTCCAAGTATTCAGATAAGACATTTAGCCATCTTGACACCATTTGTCGAAAGAATAAATGAAAAACCCTTTGAGTTATTCAGCTAGAAAGAGAATATGTTAAAATCATTTTGTGTCAACTCCACTATGTATTTCCAACTGAACAATGGTGAGAGGAAAAAATCACTCTGACCTTCAGTAATGGTACCAAGATACATACGCTGGCTTCCATCTTCAAAGTCCATTCAAGAACCATCAAGAGAACGGTGAATAAGTTTAAAAAAGAGGGAACAGTAGAGAGGGAAAATGGATCAGGAGGTTAAAACGGCAAGAGAGATCATCATTTTAACTTAGAGCTAAATACATTCATATTGTTCAAAGTAAAATCTAATAGTGTTATAAAAACACGACGCTATTTCTTTGTTATTATTTTGAGGTGGAAAGTAATGAGAAAAGATGAAAATAAGAAAAAGGAACGTATAAAGTTTTTTTTTTTTCAAAATATTGCCAAATGCAATATATATCAAAGGCTGAAGAACGTATCGACCGAAACGTTTCAAAGCGTAAGATAGTGATAAGACTTTTTTTTTCTGAATTTGTTAGACAAAGTGTTAAAATCATTTTATCTTCGTTGATTCGGACTAATCGTTTTTTGTTTTTTTTTTGGTTTTTTTATTTTTTGTTTTTTTTATTTATTTTTTTTTTGTTTTGGTTTACCACAAGTATTTCAGCTGCGTATTGAAAGCAAGAGCAACAGAGGAAAGCAACGCATCCTTGGTAAGCTTGTGCAAATGGCGAAACGAGATTTAGGAGAAATAAGGCAAAATTTATTAAGAGCTACGAAGGACAGGAAATTGTGGAGGTCCATGATCGCGTACATCTTGAGGGGACATGACACATAAAAAAGATACTCCTGTCTTTTTCAGCTGTCCGCTTTGGTAAGGCATGTCATCAAACAAATGTTAAGAGGAAACAATAAAGACGAGAAAATTTGCCCAAACAATCAAGACAAAATGATAAAGATAACAGTTTGAAAAATATGTGTGAAAAACAAATTTCATACAGTTAAACGGAATGATATCTTCAATGTGAAAAAACGTGGAGTAGTAATTTGAAACTGAAATCCAAAATTTACTGAATTTACGAGATGAATGACTGTTTCATTAAAGTTATTTCGATTTGCTCTTATCAGGATTTTTTTTTTGTTGCTTATATTGTCTTTAAACGAGATTAAATCCACAAGAATAAATAAAAACATAGATACGTTCACCTAAATAACTTATTCTATAAGGTCAGATATTCCACTAGGAAAAATCACAGAAATTCTATAAAGAGATCGTCAGCACAGTTATTAGATTTAAAATTAATGTTTACAAACTAACAATAGAGAAATAGATAAAAACGATAGCAAGATGGATTTATTTCGGTTGAAGGCAAATTAAAATTCTTGAATAAAACAAATCGGGATCTTTAACAATCTCTCTCTCTCTCTCTCTCTCTCTCTCTCTCTCTCTCTCATTTTTTTTATAAATTTAGTTTACCTGTGTGATGTATGGCGATACAATCTTCTTGCTTGTTTTAGCAAGACTTTCTTTTATCTTTCCTTGATTCCAACGAATTGCAAAGACCTCGAGATTTATTTTACGTATAGCATCGTTTCATTTGGAAACTTTACTAAAAGTAGAACGAAAAACAAATCAAAACTCACAGGATTCGTTGTTCTGGCATCGACACGTGGTTCCTCCTAATTAAGTAAACTTTGTCATGACTTCGTTAATTATCCTACCTCATTAGCGATTATTAAGAATTTTTAAATTGCAAAGTAATTCTCATAGCTTATCCCTGCAATTTAATTACTGATATAAAAGAAAGGGGAGAAAAAGAAAAAGGAAAAAAAAAATTGGCAAAGGCAGCCACGGATAACTTATTCAGCGGTATCCATAAGCCTGTATTAGATGTCGTACAGCGTAGGGAATATGTAACTAAGAACAAGCGATATATAAAAAAAAAAACGAAAAAACATGGAACGTGTGCATGGCTAGAACTGGAAATGAAGAAACCATAGGAGGTGAGAGATTGTTTTAAAATGATCAAAATGAGATAAAAGTTTATAAGGGTAAGTACATTTGAGATTAATCATTTAAAAAGATGTCGCCATTGTTCTAATCAGATGAAGGCGCTGAAGTTTAGCGAAACGCTAATATGTTACACGAAATAATTAAAACAGAACATTATAGATAGATAGATAGATATAAGTGTGAACTTAAACTAAATAATGAGATATTAGCATCTATATATGCGTGTGATAACGTACATATACAGATGAGCAAATAAATATTTATTTCAGGTGTAAACAAAACAGTGCTCAATGTAGTTAAACAGAGCTATAAATGATAAATTTACTACATAATAAATATTTCATTTACCATTTGTGCCTGATGAATTGGGTAACCATGAAACTGAGTTACACTAAAAACGTAGGTGTATATATATATATATATATCTCAAACGTTATTATAGTGGATGTGGATACTCCGTATTTTAAACAAACGCTCCATTTTTTTTTTTTTTATTTATTAAATGGTGTGTGTTACGTCAATCAGTTGGTGTATTCGAAATATTTTAGTACACAAAAATACAGATTGTTTAATAAATAAAATTAGGGCATCTATTTCAAATACGGATTATCCACTATAATGTTTGAAGTAATAAAAATGTCAGATTAAAAATAAATTCTTTAAAAATTATATAACTAAATTAAAATGGCGCAGCCACTCGAATTAGAGGATTCCCGACTACTAGAGCAGCTAGCTGATCCATATTGCAGACGCCTGCTCAGGCATATTTGTGTTTGTTCAACACTCACAGGGCCCACCTGTGCTTTATACTGCAACTATTTTGAGCGGACCTTAATATACAGTTTCTGGGAGAGTGTGCATTATCTAGCGTGATCAACAGTTTAAACAAGGCCAGCACGCTCAAACCCTCAGTCACGATGACTTGTGACTTCGTGCTAGCACAACGGTTCAGTCTACCCAGTTTCACTCACAAGGCTTTTTTTCAGGAATTTTCCAAAGATGCCGCACACTAGGATCACCTCCTTCAGACCGATATCAACAAGAAGACACCTTCCTGACAAATCGAGATTCGAAACAGGGTCTCATGGTCAGAAAGAGAACGTTCTAATCACTCGGCCATGTGCCTATATATATATATATATATAAAATGAAATTGATTAATTCCGACAATTATTTTAATATATTTTCCGTTTATACATTGTTTCTATAGATGCAATTTATATAAATAAATGTTCTGTTTTTAATTAAACAGTATTAATTACAATTACCGCATGAATGTTCGAGACATTCTGTAGAAAATAAGTGCTTCTCCAACAGGAATCGAACCTGTAACCCTTAATGGGAACCATGATTTGATCTGATGTGCTGTTAACCATTATATAATTATAATAGTATATAATATATATAATTAACTGTTTCGTGAGCAGATATGATCGATCGAGAAAAATTGTCGAAGTTGTGTTTATAAGCAGTAACTCGGACTTTGCTAACTAGAAGTTTCTTTGTGGCTGAATCATCGATAAATAAATAAAATAATGCTTACAAAAAATACATGAAACCAGTAATCAAAATACCATACAACAAAACATCAACATATTTTACTGCAAACAGATGCACAATTAAAAGCATACGAATAATTACTAAACACCATATTTCTGCCGTAAAATGTACAACACATTAAAGAAAATGGAAAACAGCTAACCTCGTAGTCAATAATCAAAATAACCATATTAAATCTAAACTAGCGACGACCAATATAGTGTATCAATTTCACTGCCCAGTACGAGTTTCTAGTCATGAATCACTCAGCTATATCGGTCATACTACCATCTTATGTGTGACTTTTCTGGCCAAAGTGCCATAAAAAATGCACTTAACCACCCACAATTTATAACATGAAAATAAAGAAGATTCAGATTGACAATACTAACATTCTACATAAGTCTCGTAACCGAAGACATCTCGTAGTGAGAGAGGCATTTTACATAAAACAACTAGTACCCAGTGTAAATCTAATCTTATTCAACAGCGTAAATGGTCTATTGAAGTTTAAAAAAAAAAAAAATAGAAAGACAGAAACCTGAATTGCAGACACGCTCAATTCACGAGACTCAGAATAAGCTCAGAATATTATTTAGACATCACAAAAACTACACCTTAAACAGACAAACGTGAAAAGAAATTAACAAAACTTAACGAAAAAACAGCCTTGAAAATGGATAAAGAAGTGGCTGAAAGCACCTAATACAATAAACACGACAGACAATTTTTATATTCCCTTACACCGACCAAACTGAAAAATGTAAGAATATAAGAAAAACTAAATAAAAAAATCATCAAGTTTTCCTTGTCTGTCATATTCAACGAAACATGTTTGAAAGGAAGTTTGCTATATATATATATATATATATATATATATATATATATATATATATATATCCAGGTAAAATGAGAACAAATGGAATATAATTCCACTGTACGTAACATTTAATTTAAAAGAGGGCTCAATACAGAGTAGAGCTAAATATTATTTATTTTAGAATATTAAAACATGTTAAAAATCGCTACATAATACCAATTGTTTTCAGCACAATAAATGTGTCTCCTCGGGCGATGTTTAGTTCAACATCGCTCAAGGAGACACATTTATTTTTTGAAACATAATTGGTATTATGTAGCGATTTTTAACATGTTTTAATATCCTAAAATAAATAATTATATATATATATATATATATATATATATATATATATATATATATATATATATGGATCATTTCAAGCTGAAATTTAATTTTCTTGGGACCATTAGTAATTTTTTACAAAAAATGTATTTCTCGTAATTTTTTTAAAAATGTATTGATGGTAATTTTTTAACTATGAAAATGTATTGTTTATATATTTATTATAAAAATGATATTTTTATACTTTCATAATGTTTTGACTCCAGTTAGGGGGTTAACTATTTGCCTATAGCTGGGACCCGAACAGGTGCTACCACCCCAGGTCAGGGTGGACCTGGAAACTACAGCAATTAAGAGGTGGTTCAACGCTCCTCAAAACCTCCCGATCAGTGGCTTTGCTGCCATTTGCAGTTTATCGTCATACCCAAAAAAACGTAAAATTAAGGAGTAAGAAAGTTCATGAATTGCTAATGATATTTATCAAGTTCAAAATTTTTAAAAAATTCTATTACGTCATCAGAAAATTCCAAGAGGAAAAGATGAATGGATTGCATATCGTGATGGATGGAGGTTGGACCAGCCAAAATGTGATAAGAAGAAAAATGACAATGTGAGTTCAAAGACGAATTCTCATATCACAGGATGGAAAGTGATGGGTGAATTTCTCATTTGTTTCTTACAAAAAAAAAAATAAATAAATATCCAAAGAAAGGCAATTCAATAAACTTTATAACATGGACAAGAATTTATTTTAAAAAATATAAATTTCCAAAAACAACATGTACATCAGTTTCAAAAGGAGAGAAGTATGAGTAGAGTTAGATCGATAGAATGAGACAGATGTGAATAGACTGAGGTAGAAAGACAGACATTAACAGAGATAGACTGTTAGATATAAATAGATAGACAGGCATAAATAGACTGAGACAGACAGACAGAGAGAGAGATAGATAGATAGATAGATAGATATGCATAGAACGAGACAGCTGTCAAAAATTCTTAGATAGAATGAGATAGATGTGAATAGATGGATATCATCACAGATATATAGATAGATAATGAACAGACTGAGGGAGATGAACAGACTTAAATATGAAGTAACAAATATATATATATATATATATATATATATATATATATATATATATATATATAGAGAGAGAGAGAGAGAGAGATGCATAGACAGATATGAATATAGATAGATAGATATGAACAGACTGAGATAAGTAGATAGAACCGTATTGAGATAGAAAGGAAGAATGGAAGGAAGAGAGGGATTGAGGTAGATATATACATACATGCATGCATAGACAGAAACGCATATAAACAGATTGAGATAAATATATAAACTATTTATATCCCCATGCGGAGTTCCCTGTATTATAGATACATCAGAGTTTAACAGTTATTAAATATATACTGACATCTCTCTCTCTCTCTCTCTCTTTGGATATATAATAAATAGCAGATGTATGTGTCTGTGCATTTTTGTCTATTTATGCCTAGCATTATTTTAAAGTTTCCTTTAAAATATGAAAATATATTGAATCATAAGACGACACTTATGTTTCTTAAAAAAGAAGCCAATAAATAACATATCGAGGCTTTCATCTTTTATAAAGTCTTATACTTCATAACATTCAATCTATTATATATATATATATATATATATATATATGACAAACACATACAATTATTCGTATGAAAATATATATTCTTGTGTACAGATGCATCAACAAGATATAAAATTATTTTGGATGGATTTCGAAACAATTTTAATAGATACAAGTCTTTGAGGAGAAAAAAAAATCTGCGTATAATAAAACCTTGAACTGAGATATATTTCTACTTTGTTTTATGGGCAAACAAACGCACTTTTTCGTATTTCGCCTTATATTCTGTAAAATTTAATTTCATTGTGTTGATACAACGCGCCATATATTTATTATTTTTCATAGATGTAAGGCTGCGTAAGTTTGTCTACGTGTGCACAAACTTTAAGAATAACCTTTAAATAGATTTTTTAAAACGTTAATATTGCTATTTCATAATGTCCATGATTTCAGAAATATACATAAATGTTCAATGTTTATTCATGCAAAGTTGACAAGAAAATATTGTGTACAGAATAAATATAATATAATCTATACAAGTTTTCTAATATATATATATATATATATATATATATATATATATATATATATATAAAACTAGTAAAGTTACCCGGCACTGTTCGAGCTAGGTCTCCTTCCGAGTTGCTCACGTTTCTTTGAGAGATTTGCGTCAGCCGTAAAATATTAATGAAATTGTCCTAATCAAACCAGCTCGATGTGTCTAAGCAGTTTGGTAGTCTTTCATTTCATATACAGTTCTATTCATAATCATTGTAGCATACCTACGGACAATAATGTGTATGTCTCCATTCACGTAAATACTGTATGTTGGTCTGCAGTTGTGCTGGTCAAACTCTCTGCCTCCAGCCAGAGTGGATCCCCAGACGAGGCTATGTCGAAGGGCAAAGGGAAAACAGCTACGCGACGCCGTTTTAGATGGGGTCTACGTGGAATTTTTGGCCGAGCCTCGGGCTCGGTTACTCCACATTAAATTCGGCCTTGTGCCACATCTGACCGCGTGGGGCTGTTGGTAGATATGATTCATCTCCAGCTGTGCTGTTCAAACTCTTTGCTTTATCAACCCTTTTCAGGTTATTTAAAGCCAGAAAGTACCCTTTTTTACTTGCTTAATGGAAATAATTAATTTGTATATTAACCTTTATCACTTTTTAATGATAGATATACGTCTTACTAATTAATCCATAACTGGGATGAGAAGAAGTGGATTTAGACATTTCACAAGGGTATTTGGGTGAAAGTGAATACAACGAACCAAATTGGAATTGGAACTTGGCTCTCCGATTAACAAATCCGAGCCATTATCCGTTACACCATCCGCACATCCAAACTAAGACCTGGTATTCCCAAACACACACACACACACACACACACACACACACACACACATACATATATATATATATATATGATGTAAGGCATGCAAATTTCCACATG